>QXVZ01015795.1:0-10986 GCA_008931825.1 Phallusia fumigata | reverse complement strand
CCTGGTAAGTTGAAGCCAGCCACACATAAATGTGGTCGTATTTCGGTCGATCTACGTACATCATCCAAGCTTTCTGTATGTACTTGTAAAGTACGTCGTACATTTCGGAAGTTTCTATGTCAACCAATGTGGCCCCGTAAGTCCTGCAAATGTTAGCAGCTGCCGATTTTCCTCCTGTACCGTAAAATGTTGTAACGATCCATGGGAGCCAGTAGCAGTGATCTCTGTACACGACTCCCGTACATATTCTTTTTTCTACAAACAATAATAAAAGTTTGCTGATCACCAAAATCTTTGTGGCCCCCTTACAAAAAGAGTCGCCTCAGAAAATGACCTTTTATCTTTTTGTAATACGTTTGTATATTTCAGAAGGTAAACATGCTGAAAATCAAGAGAATGCCATTTCAAAAAACATGAAGGACATATTTGGCTTAACTTGGTATGACCTAACTGGGTATGTTTTCTAAGATTTTAAAAATATGCTATAATTTATAACTGAACTTCTAGCGTAACAAACTATGCGACTTACCGTTTATTACTTCTTGTATACGATTGTCGATTTGGGACCAATTCATCGGGGCTTCAGAACCAGCTGGCCCAGGTGCTCCTTTTAAACCCTGGGGTCCAAGTTTTCCTGGTTTACCAGGCGGGCCTCGAGTTGTTAAGTGATTGGAAATTTGTTGCTCGTTTTCTGTGTTAAGCGGCCGGCAAACTAAATAACCTTTCTGGTTTTCCTGACCAAATGACTTTCCAAAGGCTAAAGTGGCGAGAACGAGTCTCAAAACGCATAGCAACATTCTGTCGGAATACCATGAACAAATGGTTTTGTGGAGCTAACACTTAGTGCAAGACTGACCAGCGAAAGCGCACCAGACGGTCTTAATTGGCAAAACGTGATAGAGGCAAAAACTTGCAACACGTCGCGCCCAAATTTAGGTTTAATCACCGGGTTGTCAACATTTACCATTTTGTTGACTGTGACGCTTTTGTTTCACGATATCGTGACGTCACTGAAAAAAAACCCTTGCTTTGCCAAGTTTTCGAATGACATAGACATTTTTCACGACGCTCGTTTAAAGGCCTTTGCATTTCTGCCAACATGGGGATGAACGTGGTGTGAGTGACAAAACAGAGTCGACAAAAATGATCAAAGCTGTTGCCGACATTGTCTTCTCACCAGGCAATCTATTGATGTGACAACAACTAATTTAAAACGCAAGTAACAAGAAAACTATTAAAATTAATAAAGCAGCAACCCACCTCGGAATGTTCTGCATTAAAACACTTTTACATGTTACATAAATCACATATGGAAACTGCATTTCTGATTAGGTAGCTTGAAAGACACATACCTAGACAATTGCACGTAGGTTGAATTAATTTGTTAATTCAAAATAACGGAACAGTTGGCACACAACTGCGACAAATTTAGGAGCCGCACAAAACGATTGTTGCCAAAGGGCTATCAATATGTTTAACACAGAAAACAGCATAATATAAGCATTTGAGGTAATCAGGCGCCTTATATTTGTTCAAAACAATATGCTTGCGCCCATGTTTCTCTCGGTTTCTGTCAAAAACACATGTGGAACATTTGCCAACTTAGGGGGTTGGCGCTGCCATTTTTCTACAGGGCCCAGCAAGACTGAGCATTTACCAGCAAAATCCAACAAAATATTATTAAATGACGCATGACTTTTTCTGAAACAAACGCCATATCCAAGGAAAGTACAAAAAAATAAAGGAAGGCCATAAAAATGCAAGTGATTTTACTTGCTTGGCTCAATAACATGATTCACTTCCGCACTTGTTTAGCCACTGTTTATTCACAGTAATTTTAATCTGTTCACCCTCAAACAAACGTGATTTTGTCGCCATAGGCGGCCGCGCGAGCATAATGCCTGGTTGTCTGTTAAGCTACCACCCTTGTGGTTGCGTTATTGCATATTAGCAATGTTTGGTGATCTTTTGTCGAGCTTTAAGGGGCTGTAACCCATCCATTAAAAATGTGGTATTCGTGTTCTTGCGAATTCAGTCTCTTAAAAGGGCTTGACTTAAACTGGCAGAAAGATTGCCTGGTTTTACATCAGGAACATATTAAAACAGTTTGTAGCACTAGGTTGACGTTTCTGGTTTATAAGCTGATGAAACTGAGTTTAAACTTTCAACATTTTAGCAAAAACAAGATATGCAACGAAAGGGTGGTCAGCAAATGGAATAACTATATTTCGATATTTTCGAGGCTTTTAATATTTCTAAAAACCATTTAACTGCCACTTTTGTTCCTTACTTAGTAGTGCAAGTTTACACAATAGTTAATAACAGTAACGTTAAAAAAAAAGATTAAGAAGCATTTTTATTTGTTTTCAAAGAGTATTGCGAACTACACCTTGTGAGAAAGTATTGAACAGAACATACATTAAGGATTAGTCAGGTTCGAATACGTGGAAGCGACAGTATTTTACTTTCTTTGAAGTTTGACAAACATTATAGTTTTTGCAGTATGAAATTTTTATATCATTCCATCATAACAAATCTGTAGTTATTATANCATATACATCAAGGATTAGTCACGCTTAAATACGTGGCAGCAAAAGTCTTATATTTGTATTAGAAGTTGACAAACATTTTAGTTTTTGCAGTGTAAAAATTTTAAATCATCCCGTCAAAACAAATGTGTAGTTATTATACTTTACAGGCGACAGAATGGCACATTACGTGAATAACTCTCGGCAATTGTGTACATCCCGATGTTAGGCGCAACTCTTGTAGGCGCGGTCGATACGACCCATGCAATACCGGGACCGGTACTAGGTTGGCCTCCGTGCCATCGCGTATAAATATTTCCACCAGTTGAACTTCGCACATTTTCATTCTAAAAAAACAAAAAANCAGAGTCGACAAAAATGATCAAAGCTGTTGCCGACATTTTCTTCTCACCAGGCAATCTATTGGATGTGAGAACAAAATCCAACAAAATATTATTAAATGACGCATGACTTTTTCTGAAAAAAACGCCATATCCTAAGAAAGTACAAAAAAATAAAGGCCATAAAAATGCATGTGATTGTACTTGCTTGGCTCAATAACGTGATTGCCTCATTTCCGCACTTGTTTAACCACTGTTTATTCACAAGAAGTTTAATCTGTTCACCCTGAAACAAACGTGATTCCGTCACTAGGCGGCCGCGTGAGCACAATGCCTGGTTGTGTGTTAAGCTACCACCCCTTGTGGTTGTCTTATCGCATATAAGCAATGTTTGGTGATCTTTTGTCGAGCTTTTAGGGGCTGCAAATCAGCCATTAAAAATCTCTTAAAAGGGCCTGACTTAGCTTCTACTGGCAGTAAGATTGCCTGGTTTTACATCAGGAACATATTAAAACAGTTTGTAGCACTCGGTTGACGTCTCTGGTTTATAAGCTGATGAAACTGAGTTTAAACTTTATACAACACGGTAACTACGTTCAACATTTTAGCAAAAACAAGATATGCAACAAAAGTGTGGTCAGCAAATGGAATAACATTATTTCGATATTTTCGAGGCTTTTAATATTTCTAAAAACCATTTAACTGCCACTTTTGTTCCTTACTTAGTAGTGCAAGTTTACACAATAGTTAATAACAGTAACGTTAAAAAAAAAGATTAAGAAGCATTTTTATTTGTTTTCAAAGAGTATTGCGAACTACACCTTGTGAGAAAGTATTGAACAGAACATACATTAAGGATTAGTCAGGTTCGAATACGTGGAAGCGACAGTATTTTACTTTCTTTGAAGTTTGACAAACATTATAGTTTTTGCAGTATGAAATTTTTATATCATTCCATCATAACAAATCTGTAGTTATTATACTTTACAGGCGACAGAAAGGCATAGTACGCGAATGACTCTCGGCAATTGTGTACATCCCGATGTTAGGCGCAACTCTTGTAGGCGCGGTCGATACGACCCATGCAATAGCAGAACCGGTATTAGGATAGCCTTTGTACCAACGCGTGTAAATATTTCCACCAGTTGAACTTCGAACATTTCCATTCTAAACGAATAAAAAATTTACGTTAAATATCAGAAAACAAGAAAACGGCATTGGTTATTCTTTTTTACCTCGTAAGTGGAAGCCAGCCACACGTCAGCGTAATCGTATGTCGGTTGATCAGTGTACATCATCCAAGCATTCTGTATATACTTGTAAAGTACGTCGTACATTTCGGAACTTTCAATGTCAACCAATGTGGCCCCGTATAAACTACAAATATTGGAAGCTGCCGACTTTCCTCCGTTATCATTGGATTTTGCAAAAACCAGTGGAAGCCAATAGCAATGACCTTTGTACACAATTCCAGTACAATTTCCTTTTTCTGCCAATGGAAATCATAAACTTCGATTTCTATTTTTTTTCGTTTCAATTTGTTACATCAGTATTTCTGAATAGTTTATTATTTTAAACTTTATTCAACAGATGCTGAAATTTTATTAACTGTTTTGTTTCGTCGGTGAAATGAAACTGGACAAAAACATACAACGTACCGTTTATTATTTCTCGTATACGATTGTCGATTTGGGTCCAATTCATCAACGGTGCTGGGCCAGGGGGCCCAACTGGACCTGGTACTCCCCTCAAACCTCTGGCTCCACGTTTTCCCAGTCTTCCGGGGGGACCCCGAATTGTTGAGTGATTGGAATAACCTGAAGGTTGTTGTTCAAACAAACTGTCGAGCGGCCGACAAACTAAATAATTTTGCTGGTGGTTTTGATGACCGCATGATTTACAAACGATTACCAAGGCGAGAGCGAGTCTGCACAACACGGATAACGACATTCTGACTGGATATGGAACACAGCTAGCTCATGTGGTGCTTATATAAGGGGAAAGTCTTACTAACAAAACAACAGACTTCCTTGACGGAACGTGACTTGGCGCAGAATTTTTGAAACTTAATTTTGAGATTCAGCCATTGCTGTTGCAGCATTGACAGTTTTGTTGGCAAGTCTGCATTTAGCCTATATTAAAATCCAGTCCACCACAACATAAATGCCGCACAAAATTGCTGCAACCTTAAAATGCTTCAATGTGTATTTCCTGTTCACAACAAAAGACTTCACTGCTCGACCATTCGTGGTGAATGCAAATATTTGTTTGTGAAAAAAAAACTAGCAAAGAAAAGCAAAGAGCGAAAAGAAAAAGTTCTACAGAAAAAACTTACTGACAAAGGCCCTGCATCAGAGTTGATGAGCAGAGGCCATGTGTGTAGGTGGCGGTTTTTGCAGCAAACCATTGTAGGAAACTGATAATGTGTAAAGATTTAATTTTTTTAAAATCTAATCCTCAATAACCCGACAGTTTCTTTTAAATTAAAACATTGTGCTAAGTTCCTTTTGGAAGCGTTTGGGTCGCGAAACTTTTGGACTATTATTGTCGCGCCAAAAACTATTTGCGGACCCCAAAGTAAAGAACCTCGGTATTAGACATTGCCTTTTGCCAAGTTGGAATTTAATTAAACGCGAAACGCCGTTAATTAAAAGGGAAACGTCGTCACCACAAGTTGTTGGTGTTGCTGAATTTTTTTTGCCCAATCCTGCCAATCCAAATCAGTCAGTTGGCTTTGTTTTGTGTGCTTTTCCATAGCCTATAATGCGTGTGTGTGTGTTTTTTGTCTTCTGCTGGAAGTTTCTTTGCGCTAACAGACACATCGCACGTACTTGGTCGGACTCAAGGACGCTAAACACGCGAGAAGCGTTTTTCGCCCAAAAAGCGCCGGATTTTGACGTCACAAAGAACACGCGCTCAAAACCTTCCTACGCCATACAGCATTGATGCTTGAAACATTTTTTTAATAAATGCATTTACCGAATCCTATACGAGTTGGATTAATGGAAAAACACATACAGAACTCTCCCTTTCCTTGCGTAAGTCTGCGTGATATTAAAAAAAACTAACATATGTAATTTTTAAGTTAATATAATTTACCTTGTTGAGGAAACTTGACTGCGCACGATGTTTTTGGCACAGACCTCATACCAACATTCACATTCAATCATCGCGTTTGCAAAATTGACAATTTGTTGTTGAAGACAGCAAAACTGCAACCAGCTTATGTTACCAAGAACATACTTGAACAGATAAACAAATGTATGTCGACAAAGTGGCGTATGTCTGTCACTTCTGTCTGGTATTTTGGGGTGAAAACCTGAGAAACCAAACAAACAGTAGTTATGCGGGGAAACAGAAAGGGTTGCGCAAAATGTTGCATAATTTATTCAAAAACAGGGACAAAACGTTTTGGGCTTATCCCATACGCGACATGCTGGAAACGTAGTGCAAGATGACATAGACATCTACAAAGGCTTGTCAGCTTGTGTGGTATCTAACTTCTTTTTCTGTCACAGGCTCACTCGTAATTAGTCGAGTGCGCTTCACTTTGTGTCGATTGCTTGGTTCGCTTTATGCTGCCAGTATGCGTGCACATGAGTTCGTAACGTTAAAACTTCAAAACATTTCATAAAGCATTATAGCCGACGGCAACCCGCCAATCGTAAAAAAAACAATTTTTCAAAAATGGCATTAGGATAAAAACTAGTTTTATGTATTGCTACATTTTAGAAAGAAGGTACAAACTAGTACTTGCGTGCAAAACAATTTCTACCTAACATGGCGAAAAAGCACGGAAATCTTTTTCAACGCAACTTTGCGCCGCTTTTCCGAGTCATTCCTGATGATGACAACAGCGTTTGTCGAAACGTTTTACATACAAGTACTGGCTTATATAAACAATTCTTCAAAATTGTATAGACGCCCAGAAGTGATTTTTTCTCCAAACGCGCCGCTTTTGAATTCACAAACGGTTTTTGTTAATTTTGTTGAACTTTTCTACCGCCAAAAATGAGTGCAAATTATTTGCACAAACTGTTAAGACGACAAATTTAATTCTCAGGTTATTTCAACTGAGCATTGCATATGCAGCTTAGTATATAGATTTAGTATTTCAATATACTAACAAATAAACATAGCCTAGTTAAACCAAAAAATGATGCCTCGGCGAAACGTTGGTAGGCAAAAATACATTTGCCAGAGAAGCCTGTATAAATTTAAACAATGCTTAAAAGCAACAGTTTCTGTGCTTAATCTTTTATTTCCAAATTAAGTCAAACGTTTTTCGTTTGTCAGCTTCCGTGTTTTTATTTGCATCACAGCCGCTTCGCAGACAACTTTCAGTGTTAAAATGGATTGACAAGTGGTAATTGACTCGGCAGAAAAAGCAATCGAAACAATGTTTTTGCAATAAGTCTTGTAGCAAAAAAAAACTCAACGATCCCGAATCTTTTGGCCGTGGCTTCTCGCTCCTGTGAAATTGTAATCGGGGAAAAGCCCCAAACAACTTGGCGATCACCGATGGCAGTCTTTGCGTGGTGGTTAAACTACGCAATAGTGCAGAAAACCGAAAAAACTTGCTACTGTTTTCATCTGGGCCAAAAGTTCTCTTAATAAATGTTGAACAATAACAAATGTGTAAAATGTTAACCCCATTTTAGATTTATGCCGTTTTTGGCTATAGTCGGATAACCCAAAAAAGTTTAGCGGGGCCACATTGATATTGTCACGATGGTCATAAGTCGACTTGTGGACTACAAGAATGCACTTGTGGATTTACCCACAACAAGAAAAGCCTTTGTGGAATTACTAGCACCATGGAGTTCACTAAAGAGTTTTACTAATCTTTTGTACTTCAGTCCAGCCAGACTTCAGGTAGAACTTGTAATATTTAATCAATATTTTTGCTTACTATTGTTGTGCCTCGTTTAAATTTGTAAATCTGTGTAAATTCAGGTACAGAATAACTTCTTTGTTACACAAATATTGACAAACAACTGTTGGACTTTTCTGCATTTTGTAGCAAAATGTTGTTGACCAAACAAATATATGTGTACATTGTAAAAATATATATCCATAGCCTTTTAAAGTCTACAGAACATTTTTTCTAATCTTGTTTAACACCTTCACTGCCGACCCCAAATAAGGGACATATGGTCCTATGGTGCTCAGTAACTGTTCATTGGCCGTTTTCTACCCTATATGTGGAAAGCAGGTTACCCAGCTTTTGTTGGTTTTATTTGCCTGTTGATAACACTAGTAAATGGTGAAGCATCAAAATGTTTTACACTAATGTACTGGTTGTATATTTTTACTGGCAACACCGACATAGTTTAAAAAAATGGAAGTCTGTATTGTGTTTTAATTGTCACTGACACAGTATTACGACAATAAGGGTTTGAGGCTGGTTAACTGTAAGCTCTTGTTCAATTCTATAGCTTTTTTCAATGGTGCAATTGAAAAATTTGATGATCATTTTAACCACATTAAGAACGTCTACAGAAAAGCTACACCATTCGATGGTTACACTCATTTAAATTCCCATTTTTTGAATGGGACATGTCCAGATTTCAATCTGTTTTTTTCCTGTCCAATTTAAATGTATGATGTGGTCACACAGACACAGTTAAATGGACCATGTGGACACACAATATTCACAAACTTTTGCAGGCAATAGTTTGAGACATGATGGTTAATCACCGGTTTGTCTGCACAAAAGTGTTGCCTTGCTTACCCTGTATTACATATTTACAGGAGCCTAACCCTGACATTTTTGAATAGTACTTAACAAAACACGAAACCATATGTGGGGACCCGAGGGTGTCTAGCAGCCATATAACGCTATCGAGAGCTAGGGTACCTGGAAGATTCATTTTATTTTGATTTAAATGGGTCATAGTGTGGCTATGGTAATGTGGCAAAAGATCCTCTGGGTACAACAAATTTGTTTTTAAACTGCTGCTTTATTGTGTTTTAGATGTATGGCTCCTTCACTGCAGAGCATAGGCCAAGGGCACAATAACTTTGCAATAGGATGATTGAATTTTGAAGGTAATATACAGTGGTTTATCAATATAGGTCTTTGCATTTTCATTATTTTTTGTATTCTAAGCCCTTTAGACTGCAACCCTTGTTGTGAAAAAAGTACAAAATACATCAATTTCGTCATTTGCGTCTCAGTTGGTTAATTACTTCAGGAAAATGGTTTTATTCTTTTCACCAAACAAAGACAGCCACTTGCACAAGTAGGCGGAGAGGCAATTTGATTTTGTAACATTATGGAAAGGAAGCTCGACCCACACATTATTTCCTCAGTTATGATGTTTTGCCCAAAGTGCTATTTTTGTAATGTTGCAGATCAAGAGATACTGCAGACACCTTGTGTTATGTATTTGATTTCATTGTTGCACAACAAAGCAGACTGACTTACTCCCTGTCCTGTACACACCATTCATTTCTACATTCCAAGGGCATAACCAGCAATATGCAGTCGACAGTTTTGATTACATAGTGGGTAAGATCATACAATTCACTTTTTATTTACATTTTATATCTCTTGAATTATTCGTTAATATGTCAATGCAGATAACTGATATTGGCATAATTTTATTCATAACATCATTAAATTTACATATTAGGCCAACTGAGTAAAGTACATATCTGGATTGCAAACCTTTGTTTCAAGCCTACAAACTGTGCACACTGGAGGTGCAAAAATATTGTGATTAGAGATATGCCTGCATGACAATTTTTGCATTGTTCAATTTAAAAGTTAGTGTCCAGTAGTCAACAACTTTTGATTCACACTTTTAAGCAGCTATATTCTATTTACAATCTTATTTGGCTCAATTTAAACTTTGTATTTCTACAATTAAAAATAATGACTGTCAGGTTTTGTGCAGTAAACTTATGATATTCAGGAATTATTGCTTCCTTTGGTAACTATTGATACATTAAACACAAATTTGATGGAATTACTTGTCTGTGCTGCCCATATTTGGGAATCCTATATCCCAAACATGATCCGATCATCAATTGTTTTTCTAAATGCTTTATAACAGCATTAGTGTCTTGAAGAATTCTTTTTTCAGTGTTTGTCAGTCTGTTGTTATTTTCTTCTATTTTTGCCTTCTTTTTTAAAAAAGTGGTACAATTTCAAACAAGGTACAAAGGTTATCTTGAATTCTCCCTGCATTCAGAAGCCCAGCAGCTTTGGCAAACAAATATTCTGTTTGCTTTTCAATGTCTGACTTTTTTTTGGTCAGACTGGCTCCATGCTTTTTCAAGTATCTCTAACGCCTGGTCGTCTTTTAAATATATGAGACATTGAGCTTTTCGAAACGCAACCATGTGCAGGAAGAAAGTGTTGTCACTGTGCTTTTTCAGGAGATTATTCTCGAGTTCATTAAATATATTCAAAGCTTCCCCATATTTCTTAAGTTTCAAAAGAGAGCAACCATGGAAAAGCCAAACACTACGAAAGTTAAATCTAGATCTAGACTGTGTAGTATAGTTTTTTTCTCACATGAGTGAAGTATCTGATTGCTTTCTGGTAACGACCAACTTTCTGGTAGCAAATACCCAATATGGTAAATGTGATTGCCCTCATTGAATCAACAATCAACCCACGGTGGTTGTAAGAGTTTACTTTTCTGAAAAATTTGATAGTTTTGTTGAAAATTTTGATGTATTTTACATTTAGTTCATTTCCTTGCAGCAGTGTGGGAAGTGGAACTGCTATTAAAATATTTCAGCTAAAACACAAAACACTTTTATGCCAACTATTGCTTTGCTGATTGGACATACCCTATAAAAAATTCGTTACAAGCTAAAAACCCTAGTTGCAAACTTGTTTTCTTAATTCTGAATTAAGAATGTTCAATTGACGCACTGCCAACTTTTTCCTCATACGACTTTAGTACTAATTACTAGACATCTGCTACAACTGGGTCTGAGTTTATTACCTGGCAGTTTACCTAGCTGGTAAATGAATGTGCGTGACAAATTGGGTTCGTCGAATAAGCCTTTGTGGTTAAAATTTTTACTTTTCGCAGACTGACTGAGACGACACACCTGGCAACAACACACAACATCGTCGATGTATTTTTAGCTGTGCG
>QXVZ01015790.1:0-14430 GCA_008931825.1 Phallusia fumigata | reverse complement strand
TTTTTTTTTTTTTTTTTTTTTTTCTTTTTCTACCCTGCAGTATGGTGGCCGACAGCTGCCACTCAACAAAAATTAAAAGAAAAATATATTAAAAAAAAATTAAATAAAAAAACATGTATATTAAAAAAATTAAAGTAAAAAAAGTAAAAATAAAAATAGTTGGAAAAAATTTATTTGCTAAAGTGGCCGATAACTGCCACTGCCATTCTAAATGCATTGCGTCGGCCGACCGCTGCCATCTAAGACCAAGCGTTTCGGTTGAGTGCCTTTGCCTTTCAGCGAAACTGTAAAGGCCAGTCTTTTTATGTGTCAAACAATATCAAATAATGACGTAACATAGATAGATTGCAACATAGAACTCAACGTTGCAGCAATGGTACACTGATTTCATCTAATTGCTTGCCCGTTAATGAGGTTCACTTTCACTTAGTGCATTAGACAGACACATACGGAATGCATACAAAGCATGGTATACTAGCCATCCTATCCGAAATATTTTGGGGCTCCGTGACTACTTTGTCATTAATAAAGGGGCCACCCCGGACTAAAAGGATGAGAGCCACTGGTATAGATTGCTACAACATGTTTCTGCCGAGAATACGACACCAACAACGATTCTAAAGAAAATTTAGCTTGCAAAAGATCATTAAGAAAGGCACATTGCAATCTTGCTTCATGATGTGCTATGACCTCTGACAGACTCCACACCTTATAGTTGGTATGGTACAAACATCTTGCCAAAATCGAGGTTAAACCTGGACTGCATTCTGCCTTCCCAGGACAAATCATTTTACCACACTGCTAAACGGTTAAGACAGCAGACACAGCAAGTCAACATTCTCATTTGGATACTTATAAACAAATACAAGTTAGTTACAAAATTGGTTAAATGACCGCATTTCAGCCATAATGAGAACATTCAAGTTTCGCTGAAAGGCGAAGGCACTCAACCAAAACACCAGGTATTCAGATGGCAGCGGTCGGCTGACGCAATGCATTTGTTTTTTGTCATTGAAAGTCATTTTGTGATTCACAGACCCCAGCCAACCTACTGCTCTTTCATTGAGTTCCGCTACCGCCAGTAATTCCTCCACCATTACTGTTAATTGGGATGCAACAGGTGAAACAGTCACTAACTATGTGGTTGGATGGAATCCCAAAGATGGAGAAACTACAAACCCAAAAGAGGTTGCCAACACTACCACCCAAACAAATATATCTGGACTAACTCCAGGGCAAACATACACTGTATCTTTGACTGCTCGAAATGACGGTGGAGTCAGCTCATCTGCTGAGAAAACCATTACAACAAGTAATATTTGTTTTACAAAAAATGTTTAAAGCTGATTTTTCTTTGCTGGTTTTGTACTTTATTAGTTTTTGACATTCTGTAAACTGCCAAAAAAACAGAGCTAGGTAAAAGTTTATTTCTAAATTCCCCAAAGTCGGAACTAAGAAATGCAGATTAATTTTATATTGCTCATATAGGAATTTTTTGTAAGGGATTTAAGGGTAAACTATTCTATATTGTACTTTTGTTTTTGTGTACTTTTTGTAAGTTGTCATACACTGGTATTGAAGTAAGGACAACCAACGTAAATGTAAATCATCTTTAATGAGGACTTTTTCTAGATCCTGTGCAACCCTATAATGTCAGTCTCAGTCTGACACAGTATAACGCACAACTCAACATAACATGGCAATACAAAGGCATTGCTGACCGATTTACGGTTAAAGTCTATGCCAATAACACACTTGCTAAGAGTGGAAATGCTTCCACAAACAACTTGATCATTGACGATCTTGTTCCTGGCAAGGAATACACTGCAACTACCACTTCATACAGCATTAACGTTCCCAGTGTAGAATCTCAACCCTCTGACCCAGCTCGTACTAGTAAGTTGCACACTTTGGGTGTTGCACAGGTTGCACTAGAGATTGCCTGTTTTAACAGTGTGATGATTTCTATCAGTGTTTGGGGTGTGGTGTTTTGGTGGTGGTGTAGTTACTATTTTTATGGATTGACTATTAGCTACAGTTGGCAAATTCTTAAACAACTTTGGCTTCTGTATTTTTCTCGACAGTTCCACCCACTCCAGTTAATGTAACATTGTTTCGAGACTCAAATGACTCTGTGGCAAGTCTCAAATGCAGATGGTTTCTGATTGAACCAAACTTTGAGGTTTCAAACTTTATAATTATTGTTATGGGGCGAAAAAACACAACAGTCGAAGTTCCTTTTGCGTCAAACAGTCAACCATTTTCACATGTGGTGAATGGATTGACTCCTGGGGAAAGTTATAGGGCTATTGTGACATCAGCAAGTCATGGTGTAGGGAGCCCAGACTCAAGTATTTCTCAGTTACAGACCACAGGTAAAAGTCACACAAAAGACACAGTTAAAATGCACTGCCCATTTTAACATGAATATTTATTTTTACATCTACACTGCTTAATGCTTACATGCACACCATGGTTAATATTATGCTGCGATGCAAAGCTTCCTTCCACTGCTCATTTTCTGGTGATATAAAGCATCATATCTCACCCAAGTTTATGCTTGTGTTATGTATATGTTCATTTCGCTTCACATCAAAAGTTTACGTTTTCCAAAACATTTGGATGTACTCTTTTGGTAAAGTTTGTTTAGGTCATGAAAGTGCTATTTTACTGTTTAAAAACAAAGTCTAACATTTGTTGACTGACCAATTTAAAGACTGGAGCTTAGCGATTAACGGATTCCACACAAATCCAGCCATGTTGCTTGTGACATGTTGCTTGTGGGAAGGGGATTAAAATGTGTTTCAAACAAGGTTACTTGCATTAGCAACTTACAACTCCCCCAAAACATCATCAGGACAATTTGTTTTCATTCAGGTGGATTTGGATGAATATATATTCAGTTTTTGCTCAAGCTTTTAAGGCAAATCACTACTCAATGTCTTTTTTTACTACAGAAAGGTGTTTAGTTGTGCCTTGTACGTTACTGTCATGAATTTAAAGACGATTATTGGTTTGCACAAAAGCAACAAACAACACAAGCCAATAAAAGCATTCACACCCACTTCATTGACTTCTAACACATTCACTTTTACATGGCTATAAACCTTTCTTATGTTGGGGAGCTGCAACTGTTCCTGCCTTTTTTATCCAGTATTGTGCTCTATTGCTTGTTCTTGAGTTAAAATAGCACTGCTGCATTTTAACTCATTCACTTCAGGATATTAACATTCCGAAATTGTGCCATTTTCTACAGCGAACTTTTATATCCCAACAGACCCCCCTACACCAAGTTCAGTGACTTTGGGAAGATCCAGTGTAAATCCAACAAGTAGTTTGACATTGACAATCAACATGACAGTTGCTGCTGATTTTGTCATTTCTGGTTTTAATGTGACTGTAAATGGCTCGAAAACTCCCATATATTATGCTAACACTACTTCAAGTTCTCTGTACATTTTTGAAGTAACCAGGCTTACTCCTGGTGAAATATATTTGGTGTCAGTTATTGCAGTGAGTGGAGGGGCCAAGTCTGCACCCACTGACTCAAACAGCCAAAGGACAGGTAACTTGTTTAATATTCTCTGCAATGTTTTTAACACCCCACACATCTTTATTTTGTATGCTAAGGAAAAATATTGTGCTGTTTTGTGGATATTGGTGTTCGGATGAAATCTGAGATTTAATTTGGCAGGACAGTGATAACACTTTTTCACTTTGTTCCTAGTTCCTCCCACTCCAGTGAATGTAACACTGATGCTTGATGCGAATGACTATCTAACTAGCCTCAGATGTAACTGGTATCTTGTTGAACCAAACTTCGTGGTCTCCCACTTCACTATAATCCTTGTTGGGCAGAAAAACATAACAACTAATGTAACCTTTTCACCAGCTAGTCAACCATTCTCTCATGTAGTAAATGGTTTGACTCCTGGGGATAGTTACATAGCTTTTGTGAGATCAGTAAGTCATGGCACGAGCAGTCCAGCTTCAAACATTTCTCAGTTGCAGACAACAGGTAAAAGTCACCAAAAACCATTCAAACCAGAAGACATAACTAACACTTCAATGCTTATTTTACTGTGGAATTTTTGTCAAATACAAAATTCCAGAGCTCATGTACATTTCACAATACTTTTCGCTTGGAAGCATCATAGTTACTGTCAACGGTGGGCAAACCGTGGCTCTCGAGCCGCACGTGGCTCGCCAACACGTTTTTTGTGGCTCTTCTAGCTGAATAGTANACAATGCTTTTCGCTTGGAAGCATAACAGTTACTGTCAATGGTGGGCAAACCGTGGCTCTCGAGTTGCATGTGGCTCCCCAGCATGTTTTTTGTGGCTCTTCTAGCTGAATAGTAATATCTTAAGAGACTTGTTACCTCATATTTAAAGTTTGTTACATGTATCACTGTAATGTAACATTGTAGTGTGACAACAAGTCGAATGATCACTATTTATTTGCACAGCTTTAACAACACATGTCCAGATTTTAAAACACTTTTAAACCTAACAAAAACGTAATATTGATAAATATTGTGTTTATGTTCATTCTATAACCTTGGTTTATGGTATCTGTATGTAACTCTTCTGTAGAACAAGTTTGCCCACCCTGGTTAGTACTTTCCTTCCTTCTAAAAGCTGCAGAGTTGTCTATTCAATTTTAAAAAGTATGATATCTTTACCCAAGCTTGTTGTTGTACCATGTTTGTTTAGTTACAAAGGACAAATATTTCTTTCGCTTTGTACAGAAGATTTCAAAATCTTTGTCATAAATAACTTTTCACCTTGCCATTAAGTTTCCAACACACTTTTCTTTTTACAAAGCATGGTTTTATCAAATACACGAATAACATATGAAGCATGTATATATATATATACATGTATATATATTTGCTTTTATATGTATATGTATGTAGTTCAATTCATAATGGAACAGGCTCTTTGTTGACTAGCCATCAACCAAACTTGGTTTGATGATAATTAGTTATATACACTGAGAACAACACAGTTTATTATGTTTAGCATATAAAAGTAAAATATCAACATAAAATGATGTCATTTACTTTTGTCCAATTTCTAACAAAATTTAAAGAACAGTAGGTTTGTTTTATATATTTGTCTGGAAGTTTAACAGAGTATCTTGATCAGAACGAGCATGACCTTCATAATGTATGTGCACTGTTAGCACACCCAACAGTTTCTTAATTGTTCAACCTTTTTTAAATGTGTAATTCTTTCATAGGCTGTTAAATGCACTTGAAGCAAGCGACTTTCTCAAATTTTTTATCAACTAATTAATTTTATCAACAACTTTTATGTCCCAACAGACCCCCCTGCACCCACTTCTGTGATTTTGGCAAAATCCATTTCCAATCCAACCAACAATTTGAATCTGACAGTCAATATGAACGATACACTGAATTTTAACATTTCTGGTTTTGATGTGAATGTGAGCAACTCAACTAATAATGTTGGGTTGCAGCAGTTTTTCACTTCCAGTTCACAATCGTCGTACGATTACGAAATAACTGGGCTTACCCCTGGTGAAATATATTCAGTGTCAGTAACAGCAGTAAGTGGGGCTGCCAATTCTACACCCACTGGCTCGAACATGCATAGAACAGGTAAAGGCATGCAATTGTGGCATGTAACATTTTGTTTAAAAATGTTATTTTGCTTAACTATGGCTGTTATACTCTTGGTCATGTAACGAACTTCAGGATACGCCCACTATCCTGTTGAGCTGAATTAAGTTCTTCAGATTAACCAAACATTTTTGTCTCACTTGTTTTTACTAACATTAAGGCTCAATGAGCTTGTAAGAGTTCCATCAACATGAAAACTGAAAGTGTTTTCTCTTTTTACCTTTTGAGTATATTTTTGCCCGAAACAGCTACATAAAAAGATGTGGTTCAAAAGGTCTCCTATTTTATCTACTTTGTGTTCTTCTAAGCACTATATTTGCCTGCAAAGCAGTTTGCAGTGGTTGATGCTTTTTCATTAACTGTGTACACAGACTTGGCTATCTTTGTTTGTGATGAAAGTATACGTTGACTAATATATGTGAAAAGTTGTTTTTTTACGGCCAATTCCTTTCTTCCTTTTTTCCTTTTTTGGTTTTGTGACATATGTTACAAAATCTGTTATTTTTGTCACACAGGTCTGTACTTGAGGGTTCTTTAGCAAAAAGAATCTTTTCACTGTTTCAATTGTGGAATAGTGCTAAGTGTTTCAGTATGAAAACAAGAACTTTATTGAGCTGGGATTTGCATATGACACACGCAATTATAACTTCTCAAATTTTCAACTTCACTTTTATCTCTGAACTTTCATATCCCAACAGATCCACCTGCTCCAACTGCAGTAACTTTGGGAAAATCGACCTCAAATTCAACAGATAACCTGGCCCTTACTGTCAATATGCCACGATCGACAAACTTTGTCATTTCTGGTTTTAATGTGACAGTAAATGGCTCCTCAGCTCTCATACATTATGCTAATTCTACTTCAAGTTCTCTCTACAACTTTGAAGTAACTGGGCTCATTCCTGGTGAAATATATTCTGTGTCGGTAACAGCAGTAAGTGGAGGTGCCACATCTACACCCACTGATTCAAACAGGCAAAGAACAGGTAAAGATGTGTAATTAATGTTGTTCTGAAGCATTTATGGCATGTACAATTTTTGAAAATGTTGTTATACTTAAAAAGCCACCTTTGCTTTTATTCATGTAACTTCCATAGGGAAAAGTTATTTTTTCTTATCAGCTGTTATAAGTTCTTCCGAGAGTTAGACATTTTTGTCAGACTTTCCATGTTTCTATGCATCAAGTCTTTTGTTGATGTTTGGTTAGATGCATTTGTGTTGGACCTTTTTCTGGATATGTTTTCTAACATTAAGGCTTTTGGAGCTTGAAAGAGAGCCGTCAACATAAAAATTTAATGTTGTCAGTTATATTTTGCCAGAAACAGATGCATAACAGATGTGGTTCAGCAATTTTGTCCGTATTTAGTGTTCTTCTAAGCACTATATTTACCCGCAAAGTAGTTAAAAGCAGATCATGCTTTTTTATTCATCTGACACTCACATAAGCTAGGCTATCTCTCACTATTATATTGCCAACAATATTTTTGTTATGTTTGTACATAACAAGTAAGTCTATGGACTGACTAATACAAGTGAAAAACTTTCTTTCACCTTTTATTCACTCTTTGTCTCTCCTTTTTGCTTTCTGGTTTTGTTACATGTGTAACGAAATCTTTTTTGTCACATAAAATTGTGCGTGAACAGGGTTCTTTAATAGAATGAATCTTTTTATTGTTGAGTGTCGAAACAATGCTAAATGTTTTAGTTTTTTAAAATGTTCTTTCTGCATAAAAAACTCTGAGCTGATAGTTGCATATGACACACGCAATTATAACTTCCTCCATTTTCAACTTCACTTTTATCTCTGATCTTTCATATCCCAACAGATCCACCTGCTCCAACCGCAGTAACTCTGAGAAGATTGGCCACAAATTCAACTGTTAACCTGGCTCTTACTGTCAATATGCCACAATTAACAAACTTTGTTATTTCTGGTTTTAATGTGACAGTAAATGGCTCCTCAGCTCCCATACATTATGCCAATTCCACTTCAAGTTCTTTGTACAACTTTGAAGTAACTGGGCTTACTCCTGGTGAAATATATTCTGTGTCGGTAACAGCAGTAAGTGGAGGTGCCAAATCTACACCCACTAGCTCAAACAGGCAAAGAACAGGTAAAGATGTGTAATGAATGTTGTTCTGAAGCAATTATGGCATGTGACATTTTTGAAAATGGTGTTACACTTAAAAAAGCCATCTTTACTTTTATTTGTGTAACTTCCAAAAGGAATATGTATTTTTTCTAATGAACTGTAATAAGTTCTTCAGAGCGTTAGACATTTGTGCCAGACTTTTTCATGTTTGTACACATCACATCAAAATATTCATTGATGTTTGGTTAAATGCATTTGTGTTGTCTTTTTTTCTGGATGACTTAACTAACATTGAGGCTTTTGGAGCTTGAAAGTGTGCCGTCAACATAGAAACTGAAAATGTTTTGTACTTTAAACATTGTCAGTTAATTTTTGCCAGGAGCAGCTTTGTATGTTTGTGCATAACAAGTTAGTCTTTTGGCTGACTAATTTCCTTAAAAATTGTTTTTTATCACAGCTATCTCATTTTTCCTCTTTTCTTTTTGCTTTCTGGTTTTGTTACATGTGTAACGACGTCTCTTTTGTAATCAAATTTGTGGGTGCACTTTGATTTTCTTTAGTACACAGACCATTTTCACTGTTTTAGTTGGCGAAAAGTGCTAAATTTTTCAGTGTGAAAAGAAATTTCTTCTGCTCTAAAACATCTATAGGCTGGAAGTTGCATATGACACATGCAATTATAACTTCCCAAATTTTCAACTTCACCTTTATCTCTGATCTTTCATATCCCAACAGATCCACCTGCTCCAACTGCAGTAACTTTGGGAAAATCGACCTCAAATTCAACAGATAACCTGGCCCTTACTGTCAATATGCCACGATCGACAAACTTTGTCATTTCTGGTTTTAATGTGACAGTAAATGGCTCCTCAGCTCTCATACATTATGCTAATTCTACTTCAAGTTCTCTCTACAACTTTGAAGTAACTGGGCTCATTCCTGGTGAAATATATTCTGTGTCGGTAACAGCAGTAAGTGGAGGTGCCACATCTACACCCACTGATTCAAACAGGCAAAGAACAGGTAAAGATGTGTAATTAATGTTGTTCTGAAGCATTTATGGCATGTACAATTTTTGAAAATGTTGTTATACTTAAAAAGCCACCTTTGCTTTTATTCATGTAACTTCCATAGGGAAAAGTTATTTTTTCTTATCAGCTGTTATAAGTTCTTCCGAGAGTTAGACATTTTTGTCAGACTTTCCATGTTTCTATGCATCAAGTCTTTTGTTGATGTTTGGTTAGATGCATTTGTGTTGGACCTTTTTCTGGATATGTTTTCTAACATTAAGGCTTTTGGAGCTTGAAAGAGAGCCGTCAACATAAAAATTTAATGTTGTCAGTTATATTTTGCCAGAAACAGATGCATAACAGATGTGGTTCAGCAATTTTGTCCGTATTTAGTGTTCTTCTAAGCACTATATTTACCCGCAAAGTAGTTAAAAGCAGATCATGCTTTTTTATTCATCTGACACTCACATAAGCTAGGCTATCTCTCACTATTATATTGCCAACAATATTTTTGTTATGTTTGTACATAACAAGTAAGTCTATGGACTGACTAATACAAGTGAAAAACTTTCTTTCACCTTTTATTCACTCTTTGTCTCTCCTTTTTGCTTTCTGGTTTTGTTACATGTGTAACGAAATCTTTTTTGTCACATAAAATTGTGCGTGAACAGGGTTCTTTAATAGAATGAATCTTTTTATTGTTGAGTGTCGAAACAATGCTAAATGTTTTAGTTTTTTAAAATGTTCTTTCTGCATAAAAAACTCTGAGCTGATAGTTGCATATGACACACGCAATTATAACTTCCTCCATTTTCAACTTCACTTTTATCTCTGATCTTTCATATCCCAACAGATCCACCTGCTCCAACCGCAGTAACTCTGAGAAGATTGGCCACAAATTCAACTGTTAACCTGGCTCTTACTGTCAATATGCCACAATTAACAAACTTTGTTATTTCTGGTTTTAATGTGACAGTAAATGGCTCCTCAGCTCCCATACATTATGCCAATTCCACTTCAAGTTCTTTGTACAACTTTGAAGTAACTGGGCTTACTCCTGGTGAAATATATTCTGTGTCGGTAACAGCAGTAAGTGGAGGTGCCAAATCTACACCCACTAGCTCAAACAGGCAAAGAACAGGTAAAGATGTGTAATGAATGTTGTTCTGAAGCAATTATGGCATGTGACATTTTTGAAAATGGTGTTACACTTAAAAAAGCCATCTTTACTTTTATTTGTGTAACTTCCAAAAGGAATATGTATTTTTTCTAATGAACTGTAATAAGTTCTTCAGAGCGTTAGACATTTGTGCCAGACTTTTTCATGTTTGTACACATCACATCAAAATATTCATTGATGTTTGGTTAAATGCATTTGTGTTGTCTTTTTTTCTGGATGACTTAACTAACATTGAGGCTTTTGGAGCTTGAAAGTGTGCCGTCAACATAGAAACTGAAAATGTTTTGTACTTTAAACATTGTCAGTTAATTTTTGCCAGGAGCAGCTTTGTATGTTTGTGCATAACAAGTTAGTCTTTTGGCTGACTAATTTCCTTAAAAATTGTTTTTTATCACAGCTATCTCATTTTTCCTCTTTTCTTTTTGCTTTCTGGTTTTGTTACATGTGTAACGACGTCTCTTTTGTAATCAAATTTGTGGGTGCACTTTGATTTTCTTTAGTACACAGACCATTTTCACTGTTTTAGTTGGCGAAAAGTGCTAAATTTTTCAGTGTGAAAAGAAATTTCTTCTGCTCTAAAACATCTATAGGCTGGAAGTTGCATATGACACATGCAATTATAACTTCCCAAATTTTCAACTTCACCTTTATCTCTGATCTTTCATATCCCAACAGATCCACCTGCTCCAACTGCAGTAACTTTGGGAAAATCGACCTCAAATTCAACAGATAACCTGGCCCTTACTGTCAATATGCCACGATCGACAAACTTTGTCATTTCTGGTTTTAATGTGACAGTAAATGGCTCCTCAGCTCTCATACATTATGCTAATTCTACTTCAAGTTCTCTCTACAACTTTGAAGTAACTGGGCTCATTCCTGGTGAAATATATTCTGTGTCGGTAACAGCAGTAAGTGGAGGTGCCACATCTACACCCACTGATTCAAACAGGCAAAGAACAGGTAAAGATGTGTAATTAATGTTGTTCTGAAGCATTTATGGCATGTACAATTTTTGAAAATGTTGTTATACTTAAAAAGCCACCTTTGCTTTTATTCATGTAACTTCCATAGGGAAAAGTTATTTTTTCTTATCAGCTGTTATAAGTTCTTCCGAGAGTTAGACATTTTTGTCAGACTTTCCATGTTTCTATGCATCAAGTCTTTTGTTGATGTTTGGTTAGATGCATTTGTGTTGGACCTTTTTCTGGATATGTTTTCTAACATTAAGGCTTTTGGAGCTTGAAAGAGAGCCGTCAACATAAAAATTTAATGTTGTCAGTTATATTTTGCCAGAAACAGATGCATAACAGATGTGGTTCAGCAATTTTGTCCGTATTTAGTGTTCTTCTAAGCACTATATTTACCCGCAAAGTAGTTAAAAGCAGATCATGCTTTTTTATTCATCTGACACTCACATAAGCTAGGCTATCTCTCACTATTATATTGCCAACAATATTTTTGTTATGTTTGTACATAACAAGTAAGTCTATGGACTGACTAATACAAGTGAAAAACTTTCTTTCACCTTTTATTCACTCTTTGTCTCTCCTTTTTGCTTTCTGGTTTTGTTACATGTGTAACGAAATCTTTTTTGTCACATAAAATTGTGCGTGAACAGGGTTCTTTAATAGAATGAATCTTTTTATTGTTGAGTGTCGAAACAATGCTAAATGTTTTAGTTTTTTAAAATGTTCTTTCTGCATAAAAAACTCTGAGCTGATAGTTGCATATGACACACGCAATTATAACTTCCTCCATTTTCAACTTCACTTTTATCTCTGATCTTTCATATCCCAACAGATCCACCTGCTCCAACCGCAGTAACTCTGAGAAGATTGGCCACAAATTCAACTGTTAACCTGGCTCTTACTGTCAATATGCCACAATTAACAAACTTTGTTATTTCTGGTTTTAATGTGACAGTAAATGGCTCCTCAGCTCCCATACATTATGCCAATTCCACTTCAAGTTCTTTGTACAACTTTGAAGTAACTGGGCTTACTCCTGGTGAAATATATTCTGTGTCGGTAACAGCAGTAAGTGGAGGTGCCAAATCTACACCCACTAGCTCAAACAGGCAAAGAACAGGTAAAGATGTGTAATGAATGTTGTTCTGAAGCAATTATGGCATGTGACATTTTTGAAAATGGTGTTACACTTAAAAAAGCCATCTTTACTTTTATTTGTGTAACTTCCAAAAGGAATATGTATTTTTTCTAATGAACTGTAATAAGTTCTTCCGAAAGTTAGACATTTTTGCCAGACTTTCCATGTTTCTACACATCACATCGAAATATTCATTGATGTTTGGTTAAATGCATTTGTGTTTTCTTTTTTTCTGGATGACCTCCTGAACATTAGGGCTTTTGGAGCTTGAAAGAGTGCCGTCAACATGAAAACTGAAAATGTTTTCTACTTTAAACATTCTCAGTTAATTTTTGCCAGGAGCACCTTTGTATGTTTGTACATAACAAGTTAGTCTTTTGGCTGACTAATTTCCTTAAAAATTGTTTTTTAACACAGTATCTCATTTTTCCTCTTTTTTTTTTCTTTCTGGTTTTGTTACATGTGTACCAAAGTCTCGTCAGTCTCTTATTCAAATAGACTGATCAGCCATTGACTGATTTTGTGTTTGAAGCATAGCTACACTGTTATCATTTTGAATCGAGATTACACAGTGATCGTCAATGTGCAGATGCCTACTATTGGAGGGACAGATTCTGTGAGAACCATATTTAGTTATTCCTCAGTTATGACCAGAAGTTTTTTCTGGAAACCTTGTATGGTCTAATATATTTTATGGTACTGACTTGTCCTACAAGTAAGCATTTTCGAAGATTGCTTTCGGGTTAATAACATCCATCTTGTTTTTTTTATTTTCATCATATTTTATTGCCTTTGTTTTCATAAAAATGCTAGGTTCATAATTGTGCACTGCACTTGTGTATCAGTACTAACCAATCAAATCTGCAAGTGTGGAAATGAGGGTAATGACTCTTCAATGTGGTTTATGGTGTGATATCTCTGCAGTACTAGTGTTATTTGTTCTGCAAAGTTTACACATCGCATGCGACTGCTTATTTGTTTGTTTCCAGCAATGGTTTTGGTGTGTATAAGAAAATTGGACTTCATACGCCATTTCTTGCACATCCCAAATTCCTACTTTTTTACACTTTTTGATAATTGTATCCAACAGATCCACCTGCTCCAACTTCGGTGGATTTGACACAGTCCAGTGCTAATCCTACTGGCAACTTGTTGCTGACAATCAATATGGCAGATTCCCCAAAGTTTGCTATCTCTGGTTTTGATGTGACTGTAAGCAACTCTGTGGGGTTGCAGCAGTTTGTTGTTTCTGGTTCTTCACAACCTTCATACACATTTGAAATAACCGGGCTTACTCCTGGTGAATCGTACTCTGTGTCAGTTGTATCAGTAAGTGGAAATGTCATGTCTTATCCTACCAACTCGACTCAAAACCAACGGACAGGTAATAACATTCATTAACGTTCTCACTGCTCGCCTGAGTTTATAATTTGCCATGTTTGCTGCTCTTCTGCAAGAGGAAATGCAGCTGTTGAATTGAAATATGTTTACCAGTTCACCAAATGAAATCTTTTGTGTTGTTAACAGATCTTACTGGTGAGGCTTGTTTTGTTAGCAGTCCCAACCACAGCATATTTTACAGTTTCTTTAATGCAACTTGCACACACACGTGTTAGCATTGAAAATATGCTAAACCTTGTTGAAAACATTTTATTAAAATGGTGATTATAATCAGTTAATGGTGTGATCAAAATTTTTCCTCTGTTGTTGTTGGCATTTTATTGTCAAAGTGAATACCTTTTTGTTGTGTGGTTACTGACTGGGTCAAGTGATTTATTTTTTCATTAAGAATGTTTGTATCTATTCTTTCTGCAAGGAGAAGGTTTCCATTTTTCATGATAAGCTGAAAAATGTCCATCCCCTGGTAATTGCTGTTCAAAGAATTGTTTTTCCGGTAATGTTATTGGGTTGAAATTGTTTTGTGGTACTGACTGGTCCAACAAGCATTTTTACAGTTTGGCTTAAGCCTAATGGTATCTGTCCTGTTTTTGGACCTTTTTTATCTTCTGTTGCCTTTGCTTTCCAGAACGGTTGTTCATGAGATATGATGGCTGAAAAATGTTCACGCTACAAAATTACAAACTTTTTTACAGAAAAGTGTTAAAATTTGGGTTAAATTGTCTTTTAAAATGATTAATTATTTGTATTTTATCGTCACTATTTGTTATCAGCCAAAAGTGTAAAAATGCATCTAATAAGGACAATTGTTTTGTTTAATTTACTTTTTTCACCTAATTAAGGTTAATAACCCTGTAATGTCTTTTGTGGTTTATTATCTTGCAGTTCTAACCTAAAATAAAAAATGAAAACTGCTGCACATACACTTGAAAGAGATTTGGTGCGCATCAGTTCATTGCATGTCTCCCAGACAATTGCTATGTGCTGAAAAGTT
>QXVZ01015782.1:0-13163 GCA_008931825.1 Phallusia fumigata | reverse complement strand
TAAGCATGTTATCAAATAGGCTAACCTACGGTATGTACGAGTTGGAAAAAGCCCAAGATATATATTATAAATGTATGTATGTCAGTAGAGAACATCTAAGCAGCTTGTTTTTTTGTTTTTTTTAAAGTCTACAACTTATAACTAATTTACCCACATAAGAAAGCTCTATCAACAAAAACGAACGGCTCATCTCTTGGACTTGTGACGAACTTTTACCAAAAACACAGCAAATCGAAAAAGCTTACCATCTGCACAAACACAAACATCTGAAAGTAAACGGTTATTTACAACATATATGTATCGACAAGATACATTTAACATACGGATGTACACGCCAGGGTCTGCCCTTTTTCCAATGATGTCAAATACCTAAGTATATGTCGCATAATGGGTCAAATTTAAAGAATCAACAAATCTTTCGTCTCAGAGCACGTTATAGAATTCTCAATAAAGGCCATTGTTACGTCAAAGTCAATTGAAGGTCAGGGCGGGATTTGTATCTGCCCATGCTACTTAAGGATGCTTGTTTATTTGTGAAAGAACGCCAGGGACGCGTAGTTTGCTACGTTTTGTGGTTTGTGTCGATTGGAACAGCTGTTGTACATACAAACCTGGAAGATATGTAAGGAAATGTGGCGAGAAAAGGGGGGATTTGGCCGCCACTTACCAACGGACATTTTCTTTTTTGGTCAGGTGAGTCACTGCGGTGTCGTTTGTTTCCTTTTTTACTACAGTTATTGTGTCAATTTAGAACTAAGTTCAAAGGAAAAAAGAAACATAATTGTGATGTTATATCTTCCATATTGTGCTGCTCGTATATGTATTTTTCCATGTTGGGAATACCAACTCTTTGCTTCTATCTTGTGGGACTAAAATTTTGGTTTTTGTTACAAAGTTGTCGTTGGGTGGGTCTGCGGAAGGGGCCATTGCCGCCCAGATTTCGAAATTGTACATTAAAGTAGGCTACTCCTGAAAAAATCCTAGTTTTACATAGGGTTGCCAACTCTGTTAATGTACAATAAAGGACACAGAAACTTGATTGATGTTTTATCACGTCTCGACAACACATTTCCAATAATATTTCGATCTGATTATGACATAAAATACTGGCACTACTTTTACAAGTTTTCTCACATATATTTTTTTCGTAACAAATTACGGCTCAATTTTGTGAAGGGTCCCATCACTACCTTGTTGTGTAATATGCTAAATTTGTTTTTGTCTTTCGAGTCTCAGTTCAGAAATTGAACTACCTGTCAAAACGATTTTAAAATAAAGGACAAGGACAAATAGATCTGAATAAAGGATTGTCCTCTGAAATAAAGGACGGTTGGCAACCCTAGTTTTATATTAAGTTTGGTTACTTGGCCCCCATCAAAATTTGGGGCTGGCTACGCTATTGTGAATAGTGTAGTTCTGTCGTAGCTCAGCTCCTCCACCTATAGAAGTGAACGAAGGATCATTAGGTTGAGAAAGGGAAAGAGGCTTACGTTGAGAACTCCGGCAACTAAAAAAATGCTACTACACTCCTGGCTACCAAACGACTTGGCAAGGACGTGAACGGTGTTTTAAATCAGCTATATAATTAACACTGAAAGCTATAGAGGTACAAATAAAAACCTGTTGGGCTAAATGTACTTTTGGTTGTTTGCAGCACGAAGTATAGAAACGTTTCACGGGACAAACCGCACACCAGGCTGTAAAGTGCGTGAAAGCACAGCCAGCTGAGCGAGCTGTCAAGTGCTACGTACAAATCAATTTATGTGTTGCAAAAAACTGTCTATGAGATATTATCCATCTAGGATACTCGGAATAGGGAGTAACGGTGTCAATCGCATGTGACAGGGAGACTGTAAATACACTGCAAAAACGTGAAATTTTGGTTATATTTATTGATCTACATGTATATACACTCCGTTCTGCGGTTTCTTGTGCATGTTAATCAAAATAAATTTTCTAGGCAAGTTCCGACTTGTTATACCAATTACAGTTCCTTCTTAAATTGTATTAATGACCACATAACTAAATGCAAACTCACAAATCAGGACATTAGGTCTGACAGGAACAACACCATTATCTGCCAAATGCATCTCTATTGCATAAGCCATGCATAGAATCTGTCTAATGGGATACATGTAGTTTGCTATGAGACGCAAGATGAATTCGGGGAGCGCTTATTAATTGATCAGCAAACGATTGCGCGTCTTTTCTCTCACGCACCAAAATGATAATGGACGATAAGCAATCAACACGTGCCTTGTTCCAGGCGGGATTTTCGCATGAACATTATCTCAAGTCGTCCCACCGCAAGAGAAGATGCGATGAAAATTGCCGAATTTGCCAGACACTCCTTGAACAGCAAAGCGGCGCCAACAAATCTATATGATGGATCCAAAACCTCCATTTTCCCGCTGTTGAGAACTACTCAGTTATAGCAATGCAGAACACTGCCTAATAATTTGCGTTTCACATCTGGTAAGCAACCTTTAAGTTAATGCCCCCAATCCCAGTCCAAAAATATTCAAAAGTACACAATTCACGGTTTTTAACGGTCTTAATGAGAAAATACAAGCCTGTACTTATGTGTAAAACATTTTCTACGTTTTGCAAATTAATGATGGTGACGATCACAAGAGCGTTTGTCGAAACGTAGAAATGTTTTGCACACAACTACTGGGTTGTATCTTCTTAATTGTTGAAAAGATTCAGCCTAAGACCTGATTCCCTGAGCAGAATCTACGCCATCCGCTCCTGCTTAAAACACATAGAGAGTGCGGGTATTGTTGTGTCCTTAGGAGGGAGTGGCATTTCAATGTAAGATTTATCAGTGCATCGCTTGTGCCTCTCGGAAAAGGAGGCCCTCCGGATGACCGCAAGATCTCTGGTTCGCACAAAAATGCCACCGCTCAACTTTCGCACGAACTTGAAGCCAGTGGTCACGTGACCGTCGGGCACGACCGTAAAATATTGGGGCTTCAGGCGACGATCCGCGTATATTTGCGCCAACTGTGCATGATGCCTGTATTCGGAATATTACCACATATTTATGAAGGTATTTTATAAATATTGACCTAAATTGTTGTTAAAGGTGACTTGCTTTTTTAATTAAAAGTTTTGGCAATAATTCATGCCATGTTCCGTTTTACAACTATTTGGGCCTGCACATTTATGATCCGAATTATTAACAGATCGGTGTTTGGTTTTTAACAGATTCATTTTTACAATCCACCAAGTTTGTTTGATATGCCGCAAAATTTGAAACCATCGTTAGGATTTTGGACTTTGCAATCGCACTTAAAGTCATTCGCAACCATCGACAACATAATTGCCACGTGTGCAGGCGCTGGTGGTTTTTGGCAGATGCAAAACAAGACCGACAGAAGCGTACAATGTTTTTAGGCAAGCTGCAGTGGTAAAAGGTGGGTCAATAGTTTACTTGTTTTTCAAGTCACTCTGACTTTTAACATTTACAAAAATAAACACAGCAGTGATGTTACTTAAAAACGCCATATAATTGGTAAAGCGAACAGATTCAGACGACACATTGCCAAGTAAATGTGCGCACAATTTACGCAAAAAAACTTACCTATCGCAATGACCAGCTCCGATGCTTGCAGACTTCGGCACAAAAACGAATACCAGCCGTGAAGGCCAGTCTCAATCCCCCTGCTTAATGCCTCACGGGCATCGCCGGTAACATTTCGACCAGCCGATTTAGGTGATAATTCTGTTGGTTTGACTTTCAGCTTGACACGGTATCGGAGAACCGCACGGTTGTCGGGACCGCAACATTCCTACGTATTTTGGCCTAAATTTTGCATACAGTACAGGTGTATGCTTGCACGTCTAAAGCAGGTTTTGCAAAACGCTTAAAGTAAAGTTTTACTTTTTTGTAACTAATTTTGTCATACCTGTGCGACTTTGGAATCGCAAGCACACTTGGTCCAACGTTGAGGATATTTCTTTGCACATTTGTCTCTGGAACATGCTAAACACTAGCCAAAGGCGCCTGACATTGCTGCAAAGGGCAACGCCAGGACAGATATGACTCACCCGAGCACCGGGCGCGCGTATTTATACGACTTGTTCCACCAATACTGCCGGGCGATTACAGCTTAGATACGTCGTCGGCGCGTTTGCGTAAAAATGTTTATTTACGCACTTTCGCTGCGTAGCCCAGTTCCACTTTTCGGCGAAATCGAGTCGCATTTGCCATTTTCCCCGGCACCCACGGAGCGGATTTTGTCTTTGAAATAGCTCTCACTCCCGGATCGATGTTTTGTTGCCGATGAAATCCGCGATACGAATGCGTCCTACAACAATATACAACGCTTTTGCGTCAGCATCCCCCCACTCTGCGTAAAATGTTTAGACTAGAACCAAAGGTCAGGTCGCCGCTTGAATCAGTCGCCTATCTACTTCAATATTCAAGTGGTCATTGCTTCAGCATAAATATGGAACACCGGCGCCCAAGAAGCGGACTGACGCTGTCAATTGATGCTGCTAAAAAAGCTGGTCTACAGTTTTCTATATTTGATGCATGCCCCATATCTTGCAGTACAATATTTCAAGTGTTCCTTGACTAATATATACTTTACGTTGTGGGGTGTTAAGAAGACAACTGAATACAAAGTAACGATGTAGTCGTTTTGATTTTAGTTACAAAACGCACAACTGCGTAATATGCCTCACGGCAGTTTACAAGTTGGATATTTTTGTGTGCCTGGTTGCGATGGACCTAATTTCCATGGCAGATATAGGCCTATGTGTTTCCATGGCAGATATAGGCCTATCGATGGACCTAATTTCCATGGCAGATATAGGCCTAATTTCCATGGCAGATATAGGCCTATATAAAAAATTTATTCCTTATTTAAAAACATATTAAACTTACACAAGTCCAAAGGGTATGATTTCGTATATGTAGCTGATTTTCTAAATTATACGTTGAAGTCCATTTTGTGAGCGGAGGAAAAACCAAGAAGTCAAGTTCAGAGCTACTGTAGTCAGGGCGTAGTTGCTTATTCCTACTTCTGGACTAATCCCTAAGATTTGCATTAGGTTTAATTACTTGGCCCCCCCCTTAAAATTTTGGGCTGGCTACGCTACTGGCTGTAGTGTTCTTTTGTGGTCAAATCAGTGTTGCTTTGAATCATGTCTACCCCAGCATACAGACTTAATCGCTTGTCTTTCAACCCCTACGTGCGGCGCGCATAGTAACCTAAATTTAACCTTGACATGAAAACATTGAACTTCAAGGTCACACGATCCTCTGTTGGCACAGGCCGTCAGCAGCGGTCCGCCCACAGTCTCCCCGGAACAGGAAAATTAAAAAGTATCACAATGACGTCAATATGTCATCGCGACCGACGGGCAAAGAAAACTACAGCGGCTGTCGATTCGGGTTTGTATTCCACGGTGTACACGCGCCTATTCAATGGCGATTATCTTTGTGAATGCTATCTTACTGGAATCGGCAGAGAACGAATTAATGTCTCCAAGTGGCCTTAAACCCCCAGACGCGATTTTATTTTTACTTCCGCGACCGCACAAAGCTAAACACACCCGTCACTCTGNTCAATATGCCGCATGAACCAAATTAGCAGTCAGACCCAAGGATTTTAGGATGTATAGATGGAAGTGTGGATTCGGCCTCGAATCTGGTTTGATTTTTTGAACTTGACAAGAAAATCCCGATTCGACTTTCCTGGTTCAGCAAACAATCTACTCTTAAACCAGGCCACGTGCCGCCACAACGCCCAGGCAGTTCTGTATCAGCGCACGGTGGTAACCAACTTGCTCTTTTTAATGTTACTGGGCATGAAACGTGTTCAACCCAATGAGTTTTGATTGGTGCTAGACTATTGCTCATCCCCTGTATAAACTAGTGCACATTACCTATTTCTCAATTCAATTGCCGGCTAAAGTTATAGGAATATATTATTCGATCTAATGTTGTTTTGGGAGTGAGTGTTTAGCAGGGTTCTTTGTGCGATCAACAAAACTAACTCACCAAAACTGAATGGAATGAAATATTAATGTGGTCACGAACGCGTAACAATGAACCTTTAAGCGAGATCCTTGGTATCCAGATCAACGTCACTTTCACGTAATTTTATTCGATCGCAGTGATACGATTTTACAAAACTAAGGTAAGAACAACGGACAAAAACGACACGGTATAACTCAAGAACTGCATTTAACAAGGAAAACAGAACAAGTTTACACTCTTCAGACTAAAGCCGGCGTGTTATTAGGACGAAGTTGGGTAACTGTGTTTTTTCTCCACAAATTAGTCCAATGGGTTTGGCGTCCAAGATCAGGTTATTTGCCGACACCTAAGAACGTAAACGGGCAAAAATGCGCTGCTACATAATAAACCAGAAATACGCGAGTTTCGGGTACAAATAAAATATTTGCATATTGCACTTAAAAATAAGACAAAAACCTGGCCAAGTTGTAAAAAACAGAAAGAATGGCAGAGTAAATGTTAACTTCAGTTCGATTTAAACGCCAAAAACTGTTGCATTTTTACCAACATAAACGCTGTTGGCGCATTATATCATTTAAATTTGTGTAACTGTCTTCGACTCCTTAAAAGTTTTACAGAATATGCAGCACAGGTAGTAGAAATCGAATTCCGGTTTCGAAGATCGCCTTCTTGCGTTCATCAACATGCAAGTTAAGTTTTTGAGTTTGTCAGTGAAGTATTTCCTGGCGCTCGAACACGCTCGATCTCTGCTCTTTGACTTGTCTCTTCCACTTTGCCTGCACCAAATTGACGCGCTGGAAAACCGACTGTCCTCCTGACCTTCCGTCCTGTGATATTCGTATTAGATTATTTGAGGACAATGCTCAAGATATTGCGGTTCAAATCTAGTTGTGACATTAAACAAATAGACGTGTGTAAGTCGATCATGTGACAGCGTGTAATGGATTTATTAGTAAAGCAATGTTGCTTGTGCAAGGGGATAAAAGTTGTTAAACCATATGTAAGGTGTGGCCAAGCTATAAACGATTTTAGATACGGTATACCTTAAGATTTTATAAACGCACAAAAAATTCACAAATTTTTATTTACACACAATACCCGCAACTAAGTGCAGTAAAAACCTAATTTGTTTTCTGATTTCCTGTGTTATTTTACATCAAAGATACTCCTCCCCCCCATTTAGGTTAGTTAATCTTTTGAAGCAGAGTTGTTTTCCTTGCTCAAGCAGAGCAAACATCCACGTACAAAGTCAAAAAATGGGCATGCGGTGAAAAAGAAGCGGTTTGGCCATCTGTGCAACACACTGATCGTTTTACCCGTAGAAACACATTAACTGTAGGTACTTGCGGTAAACCTGCAGGTTTTCAACTGCACTTCCAATTCATTTGCATAAGATAAGCATAACACGACGTTAACCACGCAGGAAATAAAGTAATCTTAAAATCTACGTGTATGCTAAAAATAGCAGTCTTCCTGACTAAATTTGAGTCATGATAAAATCAAAAGGCTGTATTTAGGTGAACTGCCAAAATAAACAAATGAAATTGTCTTGCTTACTAATGACATGCGGTCCGTATCTCTTCCGGTGGTTGATGACATTTCAGTAGCATCATCCTGAAGCAGTTGCTGTTGTTCGCCCTTACCACCGAACTTATTCACGATGGGATCAATTATCATCATGAATCCCATGTACAGGATAAGTAGGGCAAGGACGATCAGGAAGATGTAGACCACTACCTGTAGGAAACAAAAAATTGGTTTGATGACATCATTTGACAAAGGTAGTGGTTTTACAGGGTACAGTCTACTGCTACATGCTTTTATGGTGATTTTTATTGAGGTTTATCTGGTCGACTGTGGTAAAAAATTGACACAAAAACATTGTTTAAACGTAACAAAACAGTCCTTTATTAAGAAAATATGGCATCACCAAATGTTCTGTTATTATTTCGATGAGGACTGTACCTTAAAATGATTAAAAAACACATCACGAAATTTAAGTCAACTTTACTTAAAAACATACGACGCAAACTACCAAGCAATAGTAAACAAATAAAAAACAAACAAACATGAACAAAGTTTGCTGCACATTAAATCATATTTGTATTTTTTGGTTAGGGTCACAAAAAACTTCAAATGAGCTGTATACGCCCCAAAGTGACATTTTTGCTGTAGACTGTTTGGAAAATGTCTTGGCACACCACAGCTAACTGCATGGGCCAGTTAAATTTACAAAAATACCAGAAGGTCATTAATAAAACCTCGGCTTACATCCTTACTGGTTTGTTTGTGATCAAGATAAGCAACAAAAAGCATGGGATAGGATGTTTATATTTTCTGCACATCAGTAACCCATGTTGGAAAATAAACAAAAAAAAATTGTTGATAATTGACAGGAAACGTTTTTGACCTTTAGGTTGATTTTGACCTTGGTGAAATGCTTTTAATGTTCAAAACATGCAGAACATCAAAGGATTTCATAAAAAAAAAGAAGGAACCATTTTTCTCTGTCTGACTTTAAAGCAATGACAACATGATTTATCATGGTGCCACAATATGTGTGTGTTGACACAATCCTGCAAAGAGCTTTTAATAAGACATGTTTACACAATTCTCCAAAGCCTTGGATTTTAAGGGGTAACATCTAAGTGAGTTGTCAGGTCAAATACAAGACTGCTGTGTGTACATCAAGCACGAAATAATATGTTCTTCACTTTACACAAACTGTGTGTCACTGTTGTTGCATACCTGCATTGTTTTGGTGCTTCTGACCTCATACTTGCAGTCACACAAATAGCAGTATGGGTCAATGTCTTCTTCTTTAATCGATGTTCCAATCAGTCGAGGCACAACTACACTTAAACAGTTGCAATCATCATGAAGAGTGTTGTTCTTGTAGACCTGTTTTAAAAGAGAAAGCTGTAAATATTGATCTCATGATTATGTATGATTTTTCCATTTTTGTTTACATGCACCTTAACAGTTTCTGAACAAGTTGTTCAATTTTAAGGCGATTGCAAGATATTTAACCAAACACAGATTGTAATCAGTACAATAGCAACATTTTTATTTTTGCCTTAAGTGACAACACAATTAAAACAACAAAGTGCTAAATACTACAATGTTTGTTTAACGTCCCAAATTGCACAACACATCACATAGTAATAAAAGAAAATGAAACATTTTTTACCTTTGCAGAGACGTTATGATACGATGAACAGGTGCATTTGCATCTCAAGTCTTCATATTTCACTGCTTCAGTTGACAGTATTACAGCAAGCAGGGTTAAAACACAAAGATTCACAATCTTGGTGTCCATCATAACACTTAATGAAAAACAATAATATGAGAACAAAAAAATCAACAATGCACAAAAAGGAAGTTAATTTAAGGACCATAAGTTTGAATAATCTTCTCAATTTTGTTGTAAACACTGCAGTGACCGTTTACTCCTAAAGTTCTTTTCAGCAAAGATAAAAAATTATTACCTCAATGAAACAGTTCAGTTTCTGCAAACAAACTTGCGAACGTGAAGATTCGTTTGTTTACGCTCATCCGACACAGATCATCAACCGATGTCAGAATAAACATCAAGTGACACAAATAACCGGGTCACTAGAGATAATATTGTTGGTTTGATCCAAAATAACGCATTACTTAAAACAAAGTCATGTTAAAAGTTGTTATCATAATAAAATGAATGTGATCAATTAAAAAAAATATTTGTTAATTTGTGACAAAATTAACCAAAAATTCCAGTTAAGTTTGACAGAAAAGTGTTTTGTGTCATTTAATTTTTTTTTAGATATTACTAACATTAAAATATAAATAAAACCGACGAAACTTTGCGATGACACTTTTACTGACAGCATACAAACATCGTATCACCGCGTTTCTATAACAACGCATTGTAACTGGATGAGCCGAAAGTGTCAGCTGTTTTTAATAGCACCGAGCAAAAGTTTGGTGCTTCACTAATTGTTTTGCTGAAGTACCAAACTAGCTTGTTGAAACGTTTTACAACCAAGGAAAGGTAGTTTGTAAAACATACAACTAAGTAAGTGTCCAAACCATGTTTTGTTTAGTTAAGTAGCGTATGATTGACAATTAAACATGTATCGACCTGTTTAAAAAACTGTTGTGTTGTGCAGTTGTGAAGTTTAATTTTTTCTATCTAGTGTTGCAAGAAAGATAAGGATGGGTAAAAGAGTGGAAAAGGCTTTGCGTGGTGGAGCACCGACCTCTGCTTCATCCAGGGCTGGAGATGATTGTTGTAAGTATTTAATTGGCTTTTTAATGGGGATGTAGTCAAACAGTAGTAAAACATGTCAAACTATTTTTACCGGTAGTCTACAGGTGCTATTCAGAAAATGTGGGGGAGTATTCTTTGTGAATATCTTGGAATGTAAAACTGTGATTTTTGTATGGTTTAGCCACCCCTGAGCCTTACACTTGCACTGGAAATTTCGCTGATGACTTTGCTGAATTGTGGCAAAGAGCCGGATTAGACAAAGACTTTATTCCAGTTGTACGACCCAGAGCCAAACGACCTGGAACTCCAACTGTTGATGATGCTAAGACTACTGCTGGTAAGTTTCTATGAAACAGACTTAATCAACAAGGGTAGAGACTGTGGCATATGCTGTATTTGATTATTTGAAGCATGTAACCTAGGTAAGAAATACAACTTGCCGCATGTGTTTGCGCATGATTTATTTTTTTGCGAAGAATCAAGTGAGGTCAGTGGCTTGTTGAAAATTATGGCCTAAGCAGGTGTGAAGTAACATTGTGCCTGAGCTAATTGCATTGTTGCAGTTTTGGTCAGAAAACACTTTCTGTCATTGTTTTGCATGTACAGAGGAAGAACACAGTGAGCCGGTAGAGGAAGAACCATTGCCAACAAGTTATACCATTGTGGACAACTTGTTCATCAAACGACCAAGCATACAGGTTCATATGCAACCTATAATTATCAGTTTAAACTTTATCAGTGTTTTATAAATATGGATACCCTTCAAATTAGGTGTTGTTATCATTTCTATACTTTTGTTGTATTCATTCAAGTTCATACTACACAGGGTGAATATTGTTTAGAGCATATGTGGCTGCAGAATGTAACCCTAACAACCCGTATTGGAAAATATGCTTTGAAAAGCTTTTTTATGGCACAGGTTGAGTTTGACGTGGAAGAAACAAAACAACTGCAGATCAATCATGCAAAGGAAATATTTATTCGAAGTTGGAGACTGGAAGATAAAGTTGTTAGTGTTTTGAAGCAGTGTGGTTTGGACCGGCTGCAGTGTATTAAGTAAGAAAGCTAATTGTCAGCTTCTATTCTTACTATTGCAAACAAATAATAACTGATTTCACATATGTTTGTGACATGTATATTGCGAAAACATGGTTTAAGTTAAATAAATAAAGTTTTAATTATATATATATTATATTTATGGCTTTGAAAATTGCATTTTTTGTGTGATCTTGTTTTATCTTAATGCTATTTGCAAGTGTTGACCTTTTTAAAACCTCTTATAATTTTAGCAAATTTTGAATGCCTTGCACACAAATACTTGAATCAAACATGACATCTAACCGGTTTTTTGTCATGTTTTTAGCCTTTGGAATGTGGGTCTTACTGAACATGCACTCAAGTCATTGGCCGGCTTCCTTCCAAACCTTGCCAATCTAAAAACTTTAGTTTTAGATGGCAATCCTCTGCCAGAAACCGAACCATACCACCACCTCATTGCAGAGGACAGCCCGTAAGCAACAGTTAACAGAACTGGACAGATTTTACCTTATTTGTTAGGCTGCATTAGGTTTCCGGCAAGTCCTCTTAGCACATTGTTTTTTGTGTTAAATAACAACTACAGACCTTCACAAATCATAATTTTTAACATAAATATACTGATGTCTTGGGTATTTAAATATATGATCAAAATACTATACGCTTTTGTTAATTTCTAATTCACCATGTCATTGTACAGTTTGTTGCACAAAACAATAGCGACAGGCTGTTGAAAATTCTAGATTTAAAAGACAGTTATTTGAGTGGTGCATTAGTGCCATCTAGCGGTTAATAAAAATGTGTTTTAGACTGCAGCATCTTTCATTGAGAAACAACAAAATCACAAATCTTGGGGCAAAACAGATTTCCCAATACCTGGCACAGAACGGTTCGCAAACTCGATGTCTGGTCACTCTCAATCTCAGTTACAATCACATTGGAGATGAAGGGGCAAAACATCTGGCACTGGTATGAAAACCCATTCTTTTTGGACACCGAAAAAACCATTGGTTATCGAGTCAAGTGTCCTGTTTTGAAAAATGGTTGAATTGTACTGGGTGTGTTCTGCCGTAGGATCGCAACCGACCGTACAAACTGACGGGGTACAGTCGGTTAAAGACTAGGTTTTGGATAGCAATAAGGAGGCTTGACTTTTGTAAGCAAGTCGTTTAACATGATCTTTTACTAATAGACATGTATACTTCGCAAAACAATGTAGGCATCGTCAGTATCTCACGCAAATAGAATCAGTTTTTGCATCACTTTGAGTTCAAATAAATACGCGATTCAAAAAAGTACTTTGACTAATACCAGTGTAACTGTTGGGTGTATTTGTATGTTTAATTTTATCCTCGGTGTGCGGAGCAACGCCTGAATGCGTTATGCTCCACCGTCGAGCTACCTGCCTCATTGCTGTTCCGGTAGATGATTTTTTAATTGATATTTTCAAGTTTCTTGCTCAGGGAAACCTAAGCGACCGAGATGGGATTAGAACCCATAACCTTGTGTGCACAAGGCAGTCTCGCTAACCACTCGACCATCTGGGCGGTGCCTAAGTCCACCGTCGAGCCTGCTCATGTGGTCCGTTGGACCGTTTATTATTTGCCTTTTTAACGATTTTTTGAAGTTAATGACTTCAACTTGGGTTAATCCTACAGGTATTAGAGCGTTGGAGCAATGTCGTTTAGTTTTTTTGCTCCGCTTTACTGACTAACGGAGATATTAATACCTAAACAAACATACATTACTTTTCTTACTTGAATCAGGGTTTAAGAATGAACAGAACCCTTCTATCTCTGTCCCTTGCCTCCAACAATATCGGGGATGTCGGATGTGAAGCGATATCTGATGTCTTGCAGAGATTCGCCCTCACCCATGAGGAGG
>QXVZ01015771.1:0-13341 GCA_008931825.1 Phallusia fumigata | reverse complement strand
GATTATGACTCAACAATCAAAATAGCAGTCTTATGTGTTTAAGACAACTGATACTATGCCTAGTTATACATTTTATTTGTACCTTAGCAACAACAACCAGTCTGATTTTATGACACTAATATTATCGACATATAACTGCACTTTTTTCCTTACTAGGTTTACATTGAAATTCATAATGCCTAAATACAAATTAAGTAATTTTATTGGTGGAGAGTTTGTTGATCCTGTCAACTCAACTTACCTCGATTCTTATAATCCTGCAATTGGAGAAGTTTTTGTGAAAGTAAGCTATTACTAGATTAGCTTTATTACTTTAAGTTATTGCATTTTGTTTTGTCTATTTACTGGATTAGTTTTTTTGTTGTGAACAATGTACATGCAATTTAACCATTTTATGAAATACAGGCTAAACAGCATCTGTGGTATGTTCTAAGATAAGCATATGACTGCAAGGAACTTGAGCCAGCAGGACAATTGCCATTACACACCCAGGTGGATTGTGTTATGGATACTAGTTTATGAGCCCTTTGGCATTTACAATCCAGTTGACTGCCGCAAGGCCAGAGGCTATGCCTGTTAATATAAAAAATCTGACACAACATAGTTAAGAGTAATGTTATCTACTTTTGCAGGAATAAGGTCTATAGAATTTTTATTGTTGGTAAGGCTTTTGACTATTCTGGGAGTTAGAATAAAATTTGCTTTTGACATTCATGTTGTTGGAGTCTGAATTTAGTTCAAAACTAAAAATAAAAATTGACAAATTAGGTTAGGAAAGTAAGTATATATTTAACCTAATGTGGTTTCGAAATCATATTCATGAAAATAATTGGGAATGGCGTGTGTAATAAATATCTTTAATTTGTCACAGTCTATGTGAAATGGCAACATGGGAAAAGCTACCCTTTTAGTTATGGGTCCCCTTCCTGAAGGGGACACATATTATTTTCACTCTGTTTTTTTTTTTTCTACCCTGGAACTTGGAACTTGCAAGAGCATGCACAGTGAGAATTTATCCACAAAATTACAGCACGGTGTTGCGATTTCGATGGAAGTTCGGTCGAAAACTGTTTTAGGAGTTTTTTGTGTCTTGTCATTTACTCCTNAAACTTTCACAGCTGGTAGATATGGTCAGGTGGTGTGTCGTCTTTTTCGATTGACGCCATAGCCCCAATGGTTACCCCGCTAGCCCCCAAAAGGTGAAATATTTCTCTGCACTATGTCTATGCACTTTGCCATGAAATGTTTGGCGGATTTGGTTGAAACTTTTACAGCTGGTAGATATGGTCATGGAGTTGTGTCATCAGTTTTGTTTGTCACCATAGTCCCAATGGTTACCCTGCTTGCCCCCTGAATTGGGTCAAATTGTTACACAATCTCCGAATTGGATGAAATTTGGACAGTTTGTTTAACATGTCATTGTGGTGCAACAATCGATGTGTTTTACCCCATAGCCCCATGAGTTACCCCACCAGCCCCCCAAAATGGGTCAAATTGTTAAACAATCTCCGAATTGGATGAAATTTAGACAGTTTGTATAACATGTCATTGTGGTGCAATAATTGATGAGTTTTGTTTGTTTGGATCTGTACGTATCTGGTTGCATAAAAAACTCTGTTAAAAAATTTTAAGGAAATAAGGCACCAAATTTAATGCAGGTATTTAATTTGTAATTGTTGCAAAAATAGAAGGTGGTGTGTATATAACATATTACTTGGGGTGGGGATAATAGTGTATGTGGAATGGCAATATTGAGAACACCCCTCTAGCTATTTACTTGAAGTAATTGAATGGTATACATAAATGTTTTAAAAGGTACCTTTGAGCACCAAGAAAGATGTGGATAATGCAGTGGATTGTGCACTGAAAGCTTTTTCGAGTTGGTCAGAGCAATCAAGACAATTCCGGTAAAAATTCCTGTTGTTTGTTTAATCAGTGATTTGAAGCAAAATATAGGATGAATTGTGTTTGTGGGTATAGATGAATATAAATTTACACAAAAAAGCTTTAAAATAGAGCTAAAGAAATCTACCAGTACCCAATGAAATTGTCTCAGATGTTTGGTTTTAGTTGAAAGTTGAGTTGAAAGTTGAAGTTTCATTGTTGAATTGATTCATTTTAAACTTACTGTACAGGAAAATGTATAGGAATAATTAGACAGTTTATTAAAACATTTTACAATGTTTTTTATCCATTGTAAATTGAACAACTAAAAAAGAACTAGTGGGCCCTTCACGTAACTATATGTAAGTATAAATTTTAAACAAGCTTTAATTTTGGATTACCTTATTAAAAATAATTGTAAACCAGTATCACTAAATATTATAATTACTGTAGATCAAATGTAATGCTTAAAGTTGCTGATGTTCTTGAATCAAGACTGGATGAATTTGCAAAACTTGAATCAGAGGATCAGGTATGGTATGATATATGCTTGTAACTATATTCAGTGTCAATTATCTATCTGATTTTCTCCTCTACAAGCTCATCCATGCACTTTGTTTGCATTTAATGAAACTTCTACAATTGGTTGGTTACGGGTTCCTGTCCACAAAGGGGTTACGTATTGTTTTCACCCTGATTTTTTTCCTTTTTTGTTGAATGCAGGTTTGTTCACTCATTTTAGATTTCTCTAATTTTGCACACATGATAGATGGCCATCTGAAGTTGTTCACTGACAACTTTTAACTCCAGTTCACTCATAGGTTTATCCACTGATCCCAAAATAGTGTTCTTGCAGTGTTCTATCAGTGTTTACCTCATAGCCCCGACATTTGCCTAACAAGATCGGAAGGGTAAAGCATTTTGTAGGCTGCAACAACCACATCTGGATTTTAATGCATTGCAAATCTTGTAAATTACAGTGTGATGTTACCACACACATAACTGTCCAAGCAGAGCAATGAACTAGAAGCATGGAAGAAAGGTTAGGGATTATCACATCACAACATGCCTTTGGTAAAAAAACAAGAAAAGCATTTAACTTCATTTTTAAAGAGCCCATAATGATGTAGCAAAAACATAGTCACATTTTAAGTGATCACCCATCCTTTAAAACAGATGGCTCTGAGCTTTGTGCTGTTCAAATCCTATGAATATCAACATGAGCAAGCATTTGTTATTACATTCACCACCGTTGTACCAAATTAGAAACTTTCTGGCAGCATTATATGTTTGTCATTGCTGCCATGGCACAAATTTCCACTGGAATGACATGCCATCCCCGCCAATTTTGGGATTTATGTCTATGTTCATGATGTATGTGGAATGGTCATTTGATGAAAGTCACCCTTCTAGTTATGGTGTATTGATGGTTAGACCGTATACCCCAACAGTCACCCCATTGTCTTAGCAAGTGATTCAAGTTGAAAAAAAAGACAGATTGTGTATTGTGTAAATTCAGGGTGGTGGCTGTTTGCTCAGTAAAGCCGCAAAAAGTTATCATTTAATCAAATCATCTAAAATGTATTAAAAAACATATGCCCATGCAATTATGCAGTACTCCAAGCTCACACTATTTCAAAGTGTTGTAGCAAACCCATCATTTAATAAATAAGCATTTGTAAGGACCCCGGTTTTTGAATGCAGGAACAATCATGCAACAAAACGCTAAGTGACCCAGGGATATATACCAAATCCCTTTGAGGATAAGTCATATGAAATGACTACATGGGGAAGTTGTTGTAGTCACTTAAGTGGAAACAAAATACACAATCCTTGTTGTGTGTGACACTAATGGTGCCATATGGTCTGTACATACACTCAACCTTGTACCTATTAGTAACATTTTTTACAAACATATTTAAATTTGAACAACTGTATATTTTTGTGGTAAATGAGAGTTTTTGTACTAAAATACTTTTCATCTTATCTTTGCTTGATGTTTCTGCATACCATACAGTTTGTCTTCATCAGGGTCATTAATTCACTGAAAATCAGCAAGATCAATCAGAAAAATAATACAAAAAAGCATGAAATTGAACTGTGTGACACTCAAAAATAATTGTACAGCACTCCCAAATTTCTGTCCAGATATGGTAGATATGTCCTAAAACTGTCTTGTTTAGCCTTATTTTTCCTTTTATTACTGACATTTAACAAATTGTTTTTTGAACTATGGTTGACAGGGAAAGCCCTTCACTGTTGCGAAGGCTATGGACATTCCAAGAGCAATTTATAACTTTCGATTTTTCGCAACATATATTCTTCATATGCTTGACGAGCAAAGTACTTTGGATGGTCCAATAAAGGCACTGTCATATGTTCAGCATATGCCAGTCGGTGTAGCTGGCTTAATAAGGTAAACATAGTTGATGTATATTTTAGACATTTTAAACTATAGAGTTTGCATGCTACATTCCACCATTTAGCTTAATGTCAGCAAAGAATCCTACTACAATTTCTGGAATTAATTTTTAAAATGTTGTGTTAAAAAATGATTAACTAGACATAGAATTATGTTTCAAAAAATATTGCTACCTCTTTTATAGTTGTGGGGATGGGGAATTCAGAATAGTATACTATTCTGGAATTATTCTAGAATAGTTAAATCGAATCCAGAATACCGAATCCTATTCTGTTTTTATTTTACTTCATGCAATGTGGAACAATCAACGTCAACAAATTTATTACTTGTAAGTTTACAACAAAACGAGTTTATTGAAGTGCAATACATTCAGGTAAATGTGGTAAACATTTTCCTGTGCTGTTATAGTATTACCTTTCAAGTTTACAGTGATTGCACAGAACACGGTTGTCAGGTTGAAAAGTAAAATATTTCCAAACACTTGAAGTTTTTATTTTTTCAGGCATTTTGTAAGCTACACTTCAAAATTTGCCAAACACGTAACAAACCAACTGAAAATGTGTGTGCATTACGCGAAAACATACGCATTTGGTCAAAGAGTTGTCTGCTAGTTGCACCATCAGTGCGTGCAATAGACGAACACTTACAAAACAAAAACACATTAGTACAATGATAAAGTTCGCAAACACGATGTAAAACAAATCCTATTATCTGGTTTAAATCAACTTTTTGGATTTGGATAGATTAGGATTTGAATCCTCTGGATTCTGTATTCTAAATACCCATCCCTATATAGTTGACATACCATTGAACTTTAAGGAGGAAATTTGTTTTTGCAAACTTTTGACTTTTTTTATAGTCCATGGAATTTACCACTTTACCTGCTTTCTTGGAAAATTGCCCCTGCTATTGCTTTTGGTAATACCTGTGTTGCAAAACCATCAGAACTGACAAGTTTGACAGCATGCAAATTGTGTGAAGTGTTTAAAGAAGCTGGACTACCACCTGGAGTTGTAAATATTGTTTTCGGTTTAGGACCAGAGGCTGGCGAGGTACAAGTTTAGGGGACACATATTGTTTTTTACTCTGTTTTTTTTTCTGTCTAATGCAAGTTTGTTCCCACGTTTTGGTCATGAAGGAGCTGTTCAAATTTCTTCAGTTTTCACACTTCTTCAAAATTTTGATAGATGTGTATCTGAAGTTGTGCACTGTCAACTTTTTACCCCAATTCACCCATCGGTTCACCCACAGGCCCCAAAAATGTAAAATTTTTAAAACGGTCATATTTAACAAAGTTACCTAGAAGTTTTCTATTTTGATAGCTGGTACAATGCAATGTATTGTAATGTATTTTGTAACTTTTGTTTCGATTCATCCATTTTTACCTTTTTACCCCTAAAANTCAAATACAGTTCTACTCTATTGTACAAAAGCACGTAAGCGCATGGATAGTTGGAAAGAAGCTTAATGTTATTGTTGTTGAATTTATAGCGCATTACTGAAACCGCGCTGAAGAGATCGTTAAGGGTTTGTTGCGGCTCGGCTAAAGGTCACTGAAGGTCAAACTGTTGGGTAATGTGACTGTGGGGTTTAAATTATGCAGTTTACAGTAAGATTGTAATTGACATAATGTAAAAAATGATTTGGTTAGAATATATGTGGAAATCTTTACTTTTTGTTTTCCCACCGATTTTTAAACTGGTCCCATCCTAAAACATGGCTACTATTCAGAAACTGCATGTGTGTGCGGACCCATGTGTTTATGCTAGCAGAAACAATCATGTTATAAAATGCCAAGGAAATTTGGGACCCAATGTTATGCATACATTAAATATATATCCAACATAATAAAGGAAATAGTACATGTGGAAAACATCAATTTGGGGTGGTAGTGTATGTGGAATGAAAATATGGAGAATGCCACCTCTCTAGTTTTGTTTGATGTTGTAGCCAGTTACTCAACTAGTAACTCTTAAAGTATTCAAATTACTAAAAAAATGTCCAAATTTAATAAATTTAGACAGTTTTAGCAATACAATTGTTGTATATTCCTGTGTTTGTCGCTTTGGCCTAACTGTTAAAATATCTGCTACAATTTTGACAGGTGTCTAGTTAAATAAATAGTCCATGACTTTGCATGTGTAAGGACCCACATGTTTCTGCCTGTGGAGATAATCATGCCTCGTATCCTTAGGCAGCTATCGGATGTAAAATATTGTAGGGAATATATATTACTTTTGTGAAGTAGGTAATAGCGTATGTGGAATGACAATATGGCGAAGGCCATGCCTTTTACTGTTGTTGGCTGCATGTTTGCATTGAGATCTGTCATAAAATCAGAAACAAACTTTTATGGAAAATTTATTTTGGATCTCTAATTTCTTGACTAAAACTGCAAATGGTTCGGTTTTTGGACATTTTACTTGCAACTAACTTCTTTTGTAGTCTTTGGTTTGTCATCCTGATGTTCCACTGATATCATTTACTGGCAGCACTTCAGTGGGAAACCGCATTGCAGAACTAACTGCACCCATGTGCAAAAAACTGTCACTGGAGTTGGGTGGTAAAAATGCAGGTATTGTGTATGAAGATGTTGATTTGGATGAATGTGTGGATGTTTGTGTTCGATCAAGCTTCAGCAATCAGGTATGTAAAGTAAATTTGATTTAGTAGTAGATAATAGTGAATTTGATTATGTTGCCCCGAACTTTTCTTACATTTTGAAGCCAACAAAAAACTAGGTTTTTACGTTCAGGTACCCAAAACACATGTTTTATAAATTTGCATCAGCTTGAAAGCATTAGTTGGAAATCTACATCTTGTTTGTGTTCCAGGGTGAAATATGTTTGTGTACAAGTCGATTATATGTCCATCAATCAATCTACAATGAGTTTTTGGAACGATTTGTTAAAGCTGCACGAAATTTTCGTGTTGGTGATCCCAGTGACCCTGATGTAAAAATGGGGGCATTGGTAAGTGCGCAACATTATGAAAAGGTATGTTTACCTTTTTACATTTTTTTAAAGATTAATTTGTGTCAACAATATGTGTTATTTGACAGGTGCTTTGGTATGTTTATTGTTAGTTTCTGTTTAAACCCAATTTTGCCCTACAAACAGGACTTATTAAATTGTTAGTTTTATAATTTTATGTTGGGCTAAACATTGTTATTAAATTTATACCCATCAGTACCGAAATCACTTTGGAAATGATCATTAGGAGTTTGTGGCACAGCCAAAGGTTACTGCAGATCATGGTATAATTTTTGTGCAACATGTTGAGAAAAATGCAATCTACTTGTGCAGCTATTTTCTGGTAGAATTTTCAAAAACAGGTTTCAAACCATGCTTTATGACGACGTTTTAAATGATTCGGCTGAATTTGCAAGCGTATTCTATGCTTTTGAATTGCTAACTAGCAATTGCATGTGTGTGCTGGCCCATGCATTATGCTTATACAACTACGGGATTTTCTCTGTTTTTTTTCAGTGTTTTCACTCTATTCCTTTTTTCTTTTCTGTGTCTAACATGAGTTTGTTCCCATGTTTTTGTCAAGAAAGAGTTTTAAAATTTCTACAAATTTTTACACATGATAGATGGGTATTAAAGCAATTTTAATTGATCATTTTTTTTGTCCTGGAAAATCACTGCTGTATGGTCAGTATTGATCATTATTATATAGTTGTATGTATCATACACACAGCACCTCCCAACATATAGAAAGTTGTTGTCATGATTTATGACAGATGCAACCCAGCAGTTCATATTACACCACTGCGTTACATGATTGTGTAAAAGATGGGGCGTTACAATATTTACAGTTGTATTCTATAGTACAGTAGCATGTAAGCTTATATTTGGTTGATGAAATAGCACAACGATGAAACCATGTTGGATTGGGTTGTAAGTTTACTGATGGTCAAACTATTGGTTTGTGTTGCTATGGGGTTTCATGCGTTTGACATTAAGATTGTAATGGCTTGATATAAGAAATGATTTGGTTAGAATCGAAATGGAATTCTTTTTTGTTAAAATTTTTTGCTTCGATTCCTCAACTGATCACATCCTATTTACATCACTAACATTTAGCAATTGCATGTGTGTGGAGACCCATATGTTTATGCTTGCAGAAACAATCATGTTATAAAAGGCCAAGGGAATTAGGGATCCAATGTGATGTCGGTACGGGTATTATTACATATCCTATGTAATTAAAAAATGATACATCATATATGGCATCGTAGTGTATGTGCAATAAAAATATAGATAATGCCACTTCTATAGTTATGACATTAAATTTCAAGGAAAGTAGGGACCCAGAGTAATATAGGTATATATATTTATATTTCTACATATCCATTGTAAAACAGGCAATGGATGTATGTGAAAAATATCATATAAGGGGTTGTATTGTTGGTGTGAAATAGCTATGAGGTGAATCTCACCAATCTAGTTGACCATAAAATTGGTTTGTTGTAAATTTGAAGGTAAAAGGATATATCAACTTGGCTGTTAGCAGTGGAGGAAAAGCTCATTGTGGTTTTGGGGTAGACAATCTACCATATGATTGTAGAGCTGGATATTTTATTGCACCTACTGTTATTACTGGTCTGCCCGAATCTTCACCATGCATACAGGATGAAATATTTGGACCAGTTGTATGCATTTTATCATTTCAAACTGATGAAGAGGTGTGACATGTTTAGTCACTGTCAAAGAAGATTGTGGACTGACCGACATTTTGATTTTAGGTGGTGCAAAAAGCAAATGGTGTCCAGTATGGCCTGTGTGCAACACTTTGGACAAAAGATGTAAACAAAGCATTGACGATTTCCAGGAAACTGCATGTTGGTTAGTCATTGTGAAGTAATGTTTAATAAAAGGTGATTAATTTTATATGTTTTAAATTCTACAGTGCAGACAAGACAAACAATTTAAATCTAGAGTAGTTTTAAACAAACCATGTAGTGTACGCTTTATTTATTCTCTAGGAACTGTCTGGACAAACTGCTGGCTTGTACGTGATCTTCACATGCCATTTGGTGGAATGAAAATGTCTGGTGTTGGAAGAGAAAGCGGAGCTGATTCAAAGCATTTCTTTACAGAGGCTAAAACCATATGCCTGCGATTGAAGTAGTGATTTCATGCTTTTAGTGTGGCGGTAGTGGTTAACCTCCCAATCAAAGATGTTTTGTTTCATTGTCAGCCATAGCGATGTAAATATTTAATTTTGCAATAACATTTTTAATTTTTACAAGTGACCTGTGTTTTGTAAAAAGAGTTTAAAAATACTTGCTTGCCTTACACATTTTGTTTTTTAGCAAACGCCAATTTTGCTCATATGCAATTAACAATTTTAACAATCATGTAACTTCATTTTGCTTAAAAGTTGTGTGACTTTTGCAGATAAGCGCAATTTTACTGATTATGCAAATTAATCAACAACACACGATATTCAAAGTGACGTGTTTTCGTGGTTTAGTTTTGGAGGTAGTGCATTAAATGGTTTAAACTTAGATTTCTTACAAGTTGATACGTAATGCTTGTCTTGTGTGAAAGTTTTAGGAAATTCGTGATGACGTTCTCGGGCTAATTCCGACCTTTACGTCACTTGTTTTGACACTTTTTGTTGTGCAAACAATTCTAATTCCGTCTATCGTCAAGTAGTGGAATTAATGATTAGTTGGGTTGCACTTTCTGGTATAGGAACACTCCCACGTTGCTTCGGCAGTGGGTATACCAGTTGACAAATCCATTTAGTTGGATGATCTTAGTGGCGTTCACACGGCCAAGCTCGCACACGAACATTTCGCTTATCTCCCAATTCTTGCTGCCACACTTTGGTATCGCGGTACCAGTACAGTATTTTTTTCCCTTTTATTGCGAACAGCTAAATCAAGGGGGGGGGAAAGCAGTGTATATGTATGTGCTACTGCGACATATAATAAACACGAGTAAACGCTAAGGTAAAAACGGCATTTCAAAGACCGGACCATTTAACTAAAAATTCGACAGGTAGATCTGTTTTGACGGCATTTCTATTTTAGGAGGTCTTTATTATGTGGAAAGCTTTCATAATCTTTTTAGAGTTGGGCCACATTGTGCATACTTGGATCGATATCACATAACGAGCACACAACAAAATACAATTCAGACGTCGTGCAGCGCAGAACCTATTAGTATTAGTTTGGAACAAACATAAAAAAGAGAATTCGGTCTGATTTACCACATTTTAGTTGAAATCCAAGAAGTGACTTGTTCCCAGTATTTAGCAACGACATTACACGAATAAAACAATAAAAACGGAGTTTCGGGTGTATCTCTGCAGAAAACGCAGAGTTCAGCGGTTACTTTTCCGAATGTGTGCAACTTATCGTGAGTAACAATGGCTCCAAAGTTAAATTTATTTGGAAGGCTTTTATTTTGGTTTCTGCGGTACACGTATATTTGTTCTTGTAAATAACCCCCAGTTTGGTTTTTCCGTCCCATAGTTTCTAAATCGTTTTCCCAATTTTGTCGCTGCTTTAATGGTGGCTCTGTGGTGAACTCCTTAATATGTTGATAGCTAGGCTTGCTACTGTTGTCTGCAGGCCTATTGTATTAAACCAATTTGGCATTGTTTGATTAACTGGTCTGATGGGGTGACGGTCTTCTGGTTCCCACTCTTCTGGGATTGCGGTAATTAAATTGATGAATTTACTAAAAATCTCATTGGAAGGCAAAAAGTTAAGTTTAAGTGCAAGTTCATAATATGTCATATATTCGCGCTCTTTTTGAATCAGATTATTGTGATGACTACAAACGCCAGCGCGGATGAGATCAGGCATGCAACAGGTTTTCGAGTGGTAACGGACTTTTGTATTTAGCCAGCATCGGAACCTAAATATATTTTGGGCAAAGACAAAGTCAAAGAGCCAAAGACTGCTTTGTAGATTACGCAGAGGAACAGTTTGTAGATAAACTTGAATTTTGGGGATATATTGCTGTCCAAACAGGCATTAAATTCATTCACATTTGTGTGTGAATGTTCAAGTCTTTTCCATGGAATGATTACGAGTTGTCAAAATTTTGTTGACTCACTTTAAATTTAGTAACAAAAGGCATCAATATCTATCATTTTGGCCCAGATTCAAAGTTATTGCAANACAACAACAGCAATTTGACCTAAGCAAGGAAGTTTAGATTTTTCTTGTTCAGCGATCAGCGTCACAGCTACAATCTTAATCGGTTTGCGATTTCACAATATAAAAGACTGTATGTCATTACAGATGTTGTTAGTGGATTAGCTAGATATTCTAAAATAAACACCCGGAATATCGCAATCCGAGTGTTACAAGTAATTCGGTTGAAAATAAGGTGTGGGTAACAAAACAACAATAAAAGACTGTTGGTTAAACTTCTTCTGAAACTAAGGATGAACGTCTGAGCAGCATTGTGAGGGAAATCCATACACAATCCCTTTACATGAAACTTTTGAGGTTATTTTGAGATAATTTGTTTCTTTTAGTTGCTACTTTTGTTGCTGGTCTACTATATAACCTTTGTTTCATGCCATGGAACTACCTGAGACCAGTCAATCATGCGTGTCCCTTGGCATTCCATTCTCTGCTGTAATAGAGTCAATGAGGCCCAAGACTATAATTGAAAAGCTTCAAGAGGTACTTTTGGTATTAATTGCCTTAGGTCCACAAATGCATCCCACCAACTATGCAAAAAAGGAATGTTTATAAAGTTTAATATTTTGTAATTCTACAGGTTGATGAAAGCTTTGACCAACCAGAATACAGATATGATGAATTTGGATTTCGGGTTGAAGAGGAAGGTATGTATGTTTATAGTTAAAAAGTTTTTGCTGCAAATGTATTGCATGTTTAATTTCTGTTGATTACTTCCTAAACCAGACACATATTAGTTTCTTTCAGTATTATTTTCAATAAATTGGTCAGATTGTTAAACAATGTTGGAATTAGATAAAACTTTGTAGCACATGGCACTATGGTGCATCGATTGCTGTGTTTAACCCTATATCTACAGCAGTTGACCTGTTACGCATTTGTACATTGTGATATTGTATGTTATAATTCTTTCAATAAATTAGATGATTTGAGTGAAATTTATTAAATTTAAGTGCTACTGTTTTGTACACATACATACAGTACCCTAAAATTTTGGACATGTGCCAAGAGAAGCGCATAATCAACAACTTGCTTGTGAGGGCCACACTTTGTAGAGTCTGTTGTATATGCACTTATTAGGGTGTTGTGTTAAGCATTTTAATGTTCTTTGATAAATGTGTCGACCATTCGGACTAAGGACATTCAGCGCATGTGATAACTCTATACCACCGCCCTTGATAGTGCGTAACCGCTGTAGATTTGCTCCAAGCTCCTGAGCTTGCCAGGACAAGAAGAAAGCAATGCTTTAAACTTTAATTAAGAATCTTAAAGAAACATAGCTACCTCACCTAGGATGTGCAAAGTAGAATATCAAATACTAATCTGCGCAGATGCGAATCCAAATTTGCCTCTTATATTGGGTAATTGAAACCGATGATATTGTATGCAAAATGGCATGTAAATGAGAGTGTGCACAATTCGTCTTCAGAGTGGCATTCACAGGGGCAACAGCGCCAACAGAACTGTGTTTGATGCATTTTTTTACAAATAGCTAGCTGCACATTAAACACAATATAACAACAAACGAATTGAGGTTGAATTTTCCGCACCATCAGCGAAAAAAGAGATACAGCATTCATTGTGCAACTAGTTTAGTACATTTTAGTTATCCGCTATTGTTCACACTATTAAAGGGAAATCAGGTTTGTTTCTGCCTGCATGAATAATCATGCACATTTTAAACTTTCCGATTGGTAATATTCCCAGCCTGTGCCCTCCTTTGACTGAGTTTGCTCTTTCTACTGTATGCAGTAGGGATGTTGATCATAGAATATCATGCTCGTCTAAAATAGTTGTTCAAACTAGTATAAAACTGTAATAAACTTGTATTACCTGCAAACATAACTTTTGCAGTCCACCA
>QXVZ01015768.1:0-11959 GCA_008931825.1 Phallusia fumigata | reverse complement strand
CACAAAATCACAAATAAAAACGCAAAACTGCTAATCAGCAAAACAGATAAAATGAACCTGGATCTGACGAAGTCACCACTTTGATAAGAAAGTTCGCATTGCGCAACGATGATGTGGCACTTAGGCATTGGTCAATGGCTGCTTTATTCCAAAAACCATCGCATTCTTTAATCGAAGCAATAATGCAAATTCGTGCCATTTTTACTGCAAAGGTGAATTCGTAATGTAGCTAACTTATCTGCTTATTGTCTGCAGCAAATACCACCTACCTGTAGANCACCTACCTGTAGACTCCTAGTTGCCACTATATTTAAACAAAAGGCGACCTTCCCACTACTTGTCATCCATTGTTTTGTTTATTGGTCCTTGTTGTATGTTTTCCAGACATCGGTAAACAGATATCGTTTACGTCAGCAGCAAACGGACACAAGTGGTAGAAAATAGAATAAACCCCCGCTGGAACTAAATACGTTTCGCCATTTAATGTGTTCCTAAATCTATCTTAGTCAAGCTTTTCAAAGTGTTTACAATTTGTTTGATGGTTTTTGGCCACCTGTTGTGATGGAACAGCAGTATTTGTTGCAGGATTGCTCTGTCCGAGATTTTTGGACGTGCTTTAAATTTTTAACTGCGAGTTGCTTACCATATAACCATAAATAGGGTTCGAAGTAAAAACTGGGCGACAAAGAATCACCGTAAAACAGGGTTTGCCCCAAAACTGGTTGTCTTTTGTTTAAATGCGGCATTGGTCCTGTCCGATTCTGGTAAAATACGCGAAAACAAGAAAGTAAAGTTCTATTGTGTAACCACACTAGCCATCTAAAACAACATTTGCATGCACTAACTAAATTCCAGAATTCCTTTCAAGCTATCAGTAATATTCACAAACTGATACATCGCCAACAACTATCGAATCGAACAAATAGTTCCGATCGCACCACCTCGCGTGGGGTTTGCCAAAACGATGAAAAATTCACCGCGTATTGCCTTTTCGGGCCAACAACCATGGAAAGATTGGTACAAATAAAGAAATACTAAACGTATACACAAAAAAACTAAAATACAGATTTGTTTTTACACCTATACAACCGTGTTACGGACAACAATGCTTACCAACTAATCCAGTGTTTATCAACCAGTGGGCTGTAGAGCTTAAATCTCTTGTAAATCAACCACGAAGCTAGATTTTAAAGTTGGAATCCCGATTATCAACCGCAAGTGTTTGTCAATTCTCGTCAATAGCAAGTTTTCCACTGAGGTGCATGTCGTAATAAATCGCAATACTCATAGTTCAAAACAATGGGTGTTGTGTCATAACAAGCTTAAAATGAGGAAAGCTTGCCATGTTGATTAGCTGGTGGGCTACAAGATTTTTTCAATACGTTATTACGATCACGTAAAAGAGGGTTAAGAAACACAGAATTAAGAAATATGCAATTTTCCCGCCTCTACGGCCATTGCACCATAGACGCATAGTGACGCGATATCTCCCAATATTCGTTCCTCGTGCTTGCCCAAATATGGTTTATCTTCTTTCAGAGCGTGCGGTTAATAAGACGTTTCTTGCAGTTTCCTGCTTAGCCTAATTACAACGGTTCATGTAAGTTAGTTTAAGATACCATTAATGTATTGTGGTTGTAGCCACAACGGTTATTTTTTTCTATTGTGAGAAAAACTTAGAAGGAATTTTGAAGAAAGATTTCTCGGACAATGCATCCGAGCGGTAAATTAAACACAGACCATTGCGACGAACAAAATTACAATGCTTACTGATTTGCTGTTAATTTGACAAAAACACACATAATAATAATAATTACCCCAGCACAAATTTTTTAGGCTGGTCGTCAACAGCCTTTTTTCAGTGGCAAGGTTAGTTGAAATGTGGGAGCAAATATTGGGTAATTTAAAGCTTTTGCAACACCTTATTGCCCTGTTTTGTTGTTGTATATCAGCTGATCTATATGTTTTTGTAACTCAGCTTTTAAATTGCCGTAAAAATTGCAAAAGATCGAGCGAACGAGGGGTAAGCCTCAGATTAATAACCCGAGCTGCGAATACAAAGGGCATCAAGTACCGCCGATGTATAATGTACATTTGCGCATATTATTGTTTTTAAAGGGGCCCGGTAGCTCATAGCGAGTTTCCCAAATGCTCATTCGGTATGAATAGGATGAGCTTTAATACACATAACTCAAGCAAGTTTATGATATCTATGTAAAGTATGTACGGATCAGTTGTCGCGATCCGTTGCTTAGTAACCGGTACATCGAAAATCGTCGTGCGGCGAAGAATAAAAACAGGCCGAACTCTAGGGTAAAAGCATAACAGCAAGGTTGACGGTAGACCAGTTTCGCTAAACACAATAAATTTGGCGTTTTTGACGTCTTGGCAGGAAAAAAGTTTATTTGGATGAATTTACTCTTTTGGCCGTTTGGTTAAATTTAGGTTGGCGGTAAGATTTTCTTTTTTCCTGTCATTTTAAGGCCAAACAACCAATATTGGAAAAAATGTGGTGACCATTCATTTTGATATTATTTAACTCGAACTGTTTCATCCTAAATTTTGTCTAAATGATCGGAAAACAGCATTCTGGCAACTACATTTTTTGCAAGAAAAAAGCTGGTTAAACGCANACAAGCATGATGCATATGAAGGTAGAGTTTTGTGTTTATGTTTTGCCAGGTAGATACAGTTTATTTTTTTACCTCAGCATGATACATGTAGTTGTTACATACATAAATTTTTTGGATTATGAAAAAAAGTGTTGTGGCTACAAGGAAAGTGCAAGAAAACTATGTGTGTAAAACAGACGTTCTTGGAAGGTTACTAAATACCCTTCATAAACAACATGTTGTACAATGCAGTGTTTCATACCGGAACGGAACGAAAAGAAATAACGTTATTCGGTCTGGGCAATTTATTTATTTCGGTATTTCGTTCCGGTACCAATATTTTTATTTCGTTCCGGTCTGACCGAAACAAAATTATAACGGTATTTTTTCGGTATTTCGGTCTGTGTTTCTTGTCAAATCTAATTAACTGCAGTGTAAACAAGCTCTCAACCGAACAAAGTAAGCAAGTTGAAATACAAAAGGTTGTTGTTTGGTGGATAATACGTCACATAACACGTAACAATTATGATCAAATAGATGACTCCTCCACTCCTGACAAACATTATCGGAGCGTTTGGGATAAAATAAACACAAGGACAATGTTAGGTATTAAACACGAAATTTCAAGCAACTCTTTCGGGTTGTATGTCAAGACCGAAATACCGGAATAAAAAATAGCGGTATTTCGTTCCGTTCCGGTAAATGGACCAAAATTTATTTATTTCGTTCCAGTATATCGTTCCGTTCCGGTATGAAACACTGGTACAATGTCATAGAAATCTATGTTTGTCTGTTCATTATTTTGTCTTTTTCAGTTTAGATTGTAGTCTGTGGAATAGCAAGGTGGTGAAAGCCCTTGCACCCCTAATTTGCTACTAATTTAATTTGCAAGTTCTTGTTCATTTTTGTTTCTCTGGTGCAGGACATCGTCTGACTTGATTGTGCTTACAATGAGCCCACCTATGTGTATTTACTTCATTGTGGTTTTGTTAGACTATGTTGCTTTTTTTGTTCTGCATATTGGTGAGTTAAATTTGGTTCACTCTTAATCGATTTTTACTGGGTTGGAGTAAAATGGCACAAGTTTATTGCTCTGAGAATCAAAATGGACCTTGATGAGGGCACTAACCATTTAGCCATCTAGGTGAATTTGGGTTAGCTAAGAATTAGCGATACAAATAAAAAATGTAACCATCTCCTTTATGTATATATTTTTTTCTACCAACAAACCAAANCAAGATAAGTTGTTTACAGTTTCATTCCAGCATTGAGAACAAGCTTCCATCTTACAATGTAAGAATTCCACTTCCAGCCACCCACAAGCATGATGCATATGAAGGTAGAGTTTTGCGTTTATGTGTTGCCAGGTTGATACAGTTTATTTCTTTACCTCAGCATGATACATGTAGTTGTTACATACATAATTTTTTTGATGTTTTGAAAAAAAGTGTAGTGGCTACAAGGAAAGTGCAAGAAAACTATGTGTGTAAAACAGACTTTCTTGGGAGGTTACTAAATACCCTTCATAAACAATATGTTGTACAATGTCATACAAAGTGTCACAATCTATGTTTGTCTGTTCATTTTTTGTCTTTTTCAGTTTAGATTGTAGTCTGTGGAATAGCAAGGTGGTGAAAGCCCTTCCACTTCTAATTTGCTTCTCATTTAATTTCCAAGTTCCTTGTTTGTTTATTTTTATTTCTCTGGGGCAGAACATCGCCTGACTTGATTATGCTTACAATGAGTCCACCTCTGTGTATTTACTTCATTGTGCTTTTGTTAGACTATGTTGCTTTTTTTTCTGTATGTTGGTGAGTTAAATTTGGTTCACTCCTAATCTATTTCTACTGGGTTGGAGTAAAATGGCACAAGTTTATTTCTCCAAGAATCAAAATGGACCTTGATGAAGGCACTAACCATTTAGCCATCTAGGTGAATTTGGGTTGGCTAAGAATTAGCGATGCGAATGAAAAATTTGATGATCTCCTTTCTGTACATCTTTTGTTCTACCAACAAACCAAAGTTTTATGCAAACACATAAAAGTTTTCACCTATTTAGATGATGATGAAAGCGGTGATGATGATACATCGGCACCGACTCGTGTTGACTTAAAGAGAAGATCACAAATGATCATTGATTCTAAAATGAAGAAGGGGCGCAGTCGGCCAAGAAAAAAGAAAGGAGGAAAGATGTAAAAGTGTGAATTGCTTTGCTGGCCATAGATTGGGGCATGGAAGGTGGCAGCGATTGTTTGTTTTTACTTGACTCTGTACATTAGCTTTTGATACTGACTATGATCACACGAAATATCCATAAATACGTGCCTTGTTGTAACGACAACTTCCACAAATACGAAATAAAAGCATATGTTATCACATTGTAGCAACGTACTGTTTTGGCGAGGGTCGTGTCCAAACAAGCACAGATCGAGATGCGTGTTTATGTAACGGTTTCTACTACTACATGTTTTGTTGAATGTTTAACTGTCTGAAAATGATAAAAAGGTTATTTGGATTATTATTGTAACCAAAACGTGTTTGATTGAAGCGGAATTTTGCACTTTTATTTTTCAAGGTAAAAGCATCCGTCTTCGGTAATTTTGTTTTAACCTGTACTTGATCCTTTAAGTTTAAACAAAAATAACGGTATGTATCCTCATACATTAAATAGTTGAATTGCACTTGTAATGGCCTAAAGACACGATGGTCTGGAAACAGGAAATCTATGCAACTAATGTACTAAGTTTGCAAAAAAGTGATGGAAAAACAAAAAAATGGTCTCTGCTCTCCAAAAGCCCCCTAATAAATATAACTTTAAGAAAAAGTAAATGTCTACCGTTGGTTTTCCCATGTCCTATCGACAAAACAACGAAAACATGACATTACCCGACAAATAAGGGACGACAGTTTATTAATGAATCTAATTAGTCGCTAATCGTACGAAAAACTGTAAATTATCGTATGAAAGGGTTGAAAAAGGCGACATTAGATGCATGGTTTATCGTCTGTTTGTCGGTGATATAAAACGTTGTTTATAAATGTAAAGCTAAAACAGTTTATTAACACAAAAATAAAAATACGCCGCAAAAATGTTAGCAAAAATACGCTCAACTGAAGGATCTACGCTCAAGTGGTGCACTAGTTATGTCCACATGTAACTTTTCCGCTTGGGCAATAGCAACTGCCACAGATTTTCTTCTTCCAGTCTTAGCAGCGACTACAGTATCCTCTTCCCAAGCGGTTGGCAGTTTCAAACTGTGCCATCTTGCCAACGGTTTGTTTGCAGTTTGTGAAAGCATTTCCTTCCAGTGGTTGCGTTCCTCTTGATCGCTGCACACTGTAAAAATCCACATGGTAATTTCTTTCGTGGACATAGAGACCAAGGAATGCAGGTTTCTAGCCAGTTAAATAGAGGTTTGAACCATGACATTGCTTTTGGGCGAAGCTGGGGCACTCACAACTTGGTATCCCATGAAACTAAAACACTGAACAAGGTCCTAAGTATTTATGCCAAATCGCTCGAGCACAAACAAAGCAAACACAGAGGTAATCCTTAGTATTGGTCACAATTGTTAGGATTTGCTACCTGGTCCAAGCTCAACCTGTCCGAGATAACTGTTGTGGCCCAACTTGAACTCGTGAACTACGAAGCAGATGACTCGAACATCGTTAGACTGGATTACGTCGTTTGACATGCTAAAAGTTAGAGCTTGGTTGAACACTGGATTGTTGGATGAAGGAATGACCGATGTTTTCTTTTTCTTAATTCTTTGTCCGGCCTTAAGTATGCACACTTTTACATAGGCATCTGCAAACATTGCATGGTTTGAATGTTTGTTTAATAACATTTGGAGAAAGATATATTAAATTATTAATTTTTCACATTTAATTTTTGAATGATCCTCACAAGTCAAAAGTAATATTGATACCAGGTAAAACTTTTTTTCCTTCTGGAGCTCGCAGGTATCTTGCTTTTTGCACAGCAATAGTCAGTTTTTCTGCGCTAGGCAGATAAGAAAGGGCAAGCATTAGATCACCACATCGATTGCTTTCCTGGTTAAAGACATTTTTTAATTACCACGTACGTAAGGTATATCACACATAACCTATTTACCGATGATAAGCGGATCTCGCTTGTTTTAAACGGCTTCCACAGATCAACAATTCTAGTCATCTGAAAGTCAATCGCCGAAAGATTAATTTTAATTAGCCCGGTGCACTCATCCCGCGAAAACTGGTCAAAATCATACGACCTGATTTCCAGAGTTTTGCCCTGAAAAGTAGACAACATATTGCGGGAACACATTGAATTCAGCAAATGGTATATTTTTTTCTACCGGGAGTTCTTCTGTTTCAACGCGGAACACGAACGTTTCTTCAAATTCAGGGTGCGTGGTTTTTCGATGGACCCTGCTTTTTCTTGGGTTTCCAGGCAATAAGCAAACTGTGACATAAGGGTCTGTGGTACCACTAAAATCCTGCACTTGAAGGTTTCTTGCCTGCAACATAACTTAGTGGTTTTGATTTTACCAATTTTTTGCTGCTTTCGTTTATCTTTTTACCTGAATAACTTTTACTGTTAATACTTCCACTTCTGGATTATGCTCCAATGAGAAATGCAGCATCGGCTTGTCCTCGCTTGGGTCCAAATCGAAGCTAGGATTCCGTTCCTTCTGAAACTGTGTTCAAGGTGATTTTACTTTTTGAAAGTACTTTTAGAACTTCGCCTCAAATAATTCTATCGTTAAACCCACCTTGTACATTTTTGGATCTATTTGCCTCATGTCGATTGGCATTTGCATTGAACTGCGCCTTCGAGATGCAGATGCTGAAGAAATCACAATTATTTAGCACATAAAAGTACAAAACAATGTTGCTAAATAACAAGTACAGTACCCATCGTTTGTTGAAATGATGGCGATTTTGGTGGTGATCCCATAGTTGGGGAAAAATGTAGGCCGTCAACCAAATCTTTAAAACCGAAAATAGTGGAAAAAAGTCTCCATACCAGAACAATACAAAACTATCCAACTATTCTCACCTGCAGACTCACGATGTGTTATTTGAGCTTCCATTTCGTCTCCCTCTGTTCCAATTTGTATTCCCTCTGGTATAACCTGTTCATGTTTCAACATAAAAGTTACCAAGCCTTGCAGACAGTTTTACACAGATCCAAATATTTATTTTGAACATTTTGAAACAATAACACTGATGACTTGTTGATCAGATTTAGCACAGTGCACAGCAGTACCTGGTGTGAAAGTTCCGTCTTTTTTAATTCAAATGAATTAGAATACAAAGGAAATGCTGGACTTGATTGGCTGGTCAGTGGCACTACCAACGTTTGTTCCGGTGTCAGTTGTGATAGTTGAGCCTCGTTAAAACTTGTAGTGGGCTTTATATCGGTACTGGAGACGGTTTGGTGAGTTTGTGATTTATCCGAGTATTGTCCATTCATCGAATAATTCTTTTCATTGTTTTCTGCGGTGGGATTCTTGCTTGTCCCGTCCGTTGTCGTGCCATAAGAGGAATCTTCGTGCTTGTAAAACTGTATACTCGGCTTTAGCAACCCTGTTTCTGTTTGCTTTTTGTTGCTCTCTTTCGTTTGACCAACCGGATTTGTTTGAACAAACGACGGATTAGAGATCGGGCTAAAAACCAGTTCTTGCGAAGTTTCGGTTGCTTCTTAACAAAAAATAACTTTATGTTTACTGTAAGTAATGCCGTATGTGTTTGCGACAATGTATAACTGCTCGTTAATACTTGAAACAATAGAGTTAAACTTTCCCCTTTTGCACAGATGAAACAAAACAGTACGAACCGCGATGCACTAATATTCTTGGCCAAACACAGTTGTAGTAAAAATATTCGAGCCCGAGTAAATTTACATTTGACACGTGACATATTTACTACGGATATTTCATCCATCGCCCCGATCGTTCGAGTGTTGTACAATCATTCTCTGGATCCCTGTATTGATCGAGGATTTGCGCAAGCTAGCATGTCCCATATGTGCACATTGTCAGCGAATCTACTCTCCTTACCTGCATTTTCTGTGACAGGACGCTTTTGAAACTTAAGAGCCTGACCCTTCTTCCTCCCTTTTTTGCTCAAATCAACGGTAAATCTAAATGCAGTCAAAGTTTACAAACATACCATGATTTTATCTTTACGCAGTATAGAAACTGAACCAACCTGACTTTGTCATCGGAAAGCAAAGCCTCATTTTTGTTTGCTTTGAAGCAAAGTATTTTTTGCCGATAACAACAACAGATACACAGTGCTATTACAAAGAACGAGATGATGGGCAGCGCAATGTAAAGTGCAAGTTGATCAGGCGGCAGAGCAATTACTGACATTGCTGTTATTAGTCACAAACATTGGTTTAAGCGGTTTGTTGCTATGCTGGTAACCCTTATCTAAATACCTAAAACCAAAAGGGTAATATATGCTCATAAGTCCATTAAACTTAATAGTCATACCAAATACAAACAATACCTGTGCTAACCTACAACAAATGTTTGAAAAAACAGGCAACTAAAAAAGTCATTGCATGGTCCAAATGACTTCAAGCAATGTGGAGCGCGAATCAAATATTCGTGTACGCTTGCCGAGGCAGCACCCGCAGCGACGGGAACACGCATAAAATTTTAATAAGTTGGCATACCGTGGTAAGACATGCCAATACACGCATACACTGTGATTTCTTGGTTTACTGACATCGAATTTTTGTGTTTTATTGGCATTGGTTTCAATGAGACGTTAAAACAAAGGTTATAAGTTTTTGTCTGTTGTTAATCCAGGTACCTTCAAAACGAAACCCTTGATTGCCTGCACATCCTGGTCACACAATTACAGTATGTATGCCACATAAAAGCTACATGAATCATTGATGAATATCACGGTCATTCTACAATGATGTGTAATTTATATTTATGTGCCATGTTAACCTGCCTTTAATCCCTATCTTTCGCAGTCCTGCAAAAATCAATACCGATGCGTGCTTGCTGTTTTCACGTTCGCGGTATTAACGCGAGTTTTGAAAATAAGGTGGTCCAAGGTCACTGAATCAAAAACTACCTACAAATTGCCCTTAACTTTAAAATTGTTGCCTGGCTATCTGTTGGCGACAGATTCGCATTTACAAACTTCACCTGTTGGGCTCTTAGCTGGCAGCCTCACGCTGTACTGATTCTATTGTCTCGCAATGGATTTTCGTACCCACATTGTTTGCCTTGTAGGTGTGTCGATGAAAACCGGTCTTATTTCGTAAAATTCGATCCATTCCGAAACGCCTGTTGTAGATTTGCGCATACAATTTGAATTGTTTTCTTTTTTATGGTAAATATGGTTTGGTTCACTAATGTTTCAGTTGTGATTTATTTGGGTGACAAGTCGAGTTTGAAGTTAATGAGTTACGCTTTGTTTGAACTAAACCCACAAAAAACTCAAAAAAGGACACACTGTCTAGTTCCGCGGGAGGAAGACAAAAAGGATTAGGCATTTCTCTTTCTACTGTTATGTTCTTGAATGTCAACAACCTGTATATGTCATAATTACAATTATTGTCACACGGAATTTCTCCCTTTTTGTCGAAGGGTTTCTATTTATCCCCTTTTTCACAAAAAAGAAGTTGTTTGTCCTGGAGACCTATTACTAATCAATCAATCGCTCCTTGTGTAACAAGATCAGTAAATGTCCTTAAACAAACATAGCTCTTTTGCGACCTTGGTAGGAAGCGCGGGGGTGATATAATAACAAATAATTAACCAAATAATGCCATTGTATCTGTGTTGCACTCAAGGATGGAAGTACGGTGTGGTGGTACGGTACGCCCTTCTCAATGAGGTGCATGTAAGGATATGAAACAGTACTGCAATCGTACTGCCACCCTCGGTTCCACTACGTGTTTGATGTTTGACTGCAGCAATTCTGCATTAAAACTCGGAAAATCCGGATTCGATTTTTCAGGCAGATCCGAATTATCCGAAGACGTTTGTTTCAAGCCTGACGTTTTCTTGATAGCAGTTTATAGGTCAAAATCACCTAAATTTAATACACCCAATGATACCCAATTGATGATAGTGTTTTTTTAAGGTAAACGAATTTATTGTTACATTACAACCTTCACACCAAAAAGCACTAGGCGACAAGAAATTGACTGTTACGTCACTCGCAGTGATAAGGGCGGTTAGGCAGGTGAGTTATGATACGATGTTACAACATTTGTACACCAGTACTGGTTTAAACCTTTTTATTATCTTAACCCCTGCAAAGAACCTGATAGATTTTAATTACCTTTCTTCTAAAAATACCAAATTACAGCTTGTATTCAATTATTAATATAGCAACACAAAATTGACGTATTGATTTACTTTCAATTGTCCCTTAAAAATATGTTGAGTGTTGCTTGCTCGGTTTCATACTCTCCTGAGTCAATACTTTCAAACAAATCATAACTTCGGGATTTCAATAGAATTTTTTGTTCACAATTACAAAACTTTTTTATAGCTTTGTTTTGTTTTGAGGCAACTTGAATAGCTTTTGGCTTACTTTGTATACTACACTACAAGCGAATAATAGTCACTAGACCAGCCCCGCCCAAACCTTTAGCTGTTGTGGACCACTTTTGTATGAAGAAAGTTATTACGGTCTACAAACGAGTTTTTAAAATCATACACATGTATCAAGTTCATTTACAATGTTTTCAATGTAACGTCACAAAACCTTTAATTATGCGAACAAGCACGCAGTGTTATTGCCGCTGGTATGTATTTACCAAGTTTTGAAAAATTTGTACATTTACAACGCAAAGGTTTTTAATTAGTTGGCCTATAAAATAATCAACCGGTATAGTTTTGGTATATTTTGATGGTAAATATACTTGAGCCTTAAAAGTCTGCTCGTGGGCCACCAATAACAACCCCGAGGGCCGCATGTTGGCAGTACGTCCTGCACTAACCGATGTGCTTGGTATGCCACTGCAAACAATACTATGCAAAAACGCGACCGGTTTGCAACATAGAGTTGTAGGTTGCGACAACGTCAAACTTTTTCAATGCCGAAAAATTTGTTTGTTAAGTTTACATTTTGAATTACACATACATGTTGGCAACTGTGGCGGCTATTCAATAGGCATTGAGAAACTGTAGCACCCTATAATCTACAAAAATAGTCAACTATATGAAGATAATACAAATAAATTATTACGTCGTTCTCACCGACCGTTGTGATTTATATTTTCCGTGGCCAACTTAACAATTCATCTGTGACGTCATAATTACAATCCATATTCCATTGGGTGACGTAAACTTCCTGTTTTTCTAATGTGTCGCGAATTAGTTGTG
>QXVZ01015760.1:0-99346 GCA_008931825.1 Phallusia fumigata | reverse complement strand
CGAAACCACAACCACCGACCTTGAAGAAGAGGAAATCGCATCTGTGTCAATAGGTACACTCGACATATTGAAACTTGCCTTTTGGCCTTGTTTGAGAAGTGTACTTGATGAGATAAGGTGCTGTGTGATTAGTAAATTTCCACACGGCCGAACACATCCCTTATGGCATATCAAGACTAGGCTTAACACACTTAACGTTGTAAGCATTAACGCAATTAAGCAATGTGTTATGTCCAGTGTTTTAATCTGCATACCATGCTACATGGATTTTTTGCTTTTAAAGGGATTAGGACAATTTCACTTGGGGGATTCTTCTTAAATAAACTGTGATATAGGGTTAGGGTGACAAACATTGACTTTTAAAATCGGGAATATAAGCTTTTTATGTTAAAAAAAATTTAAGATGTTGAGATGAATTGACATTACAGGGCAAGAAGTTCGGTATATTTATTACTTAAAACTTGTTGTTTTTCGCACAATAAAACAAAACCTTTTTAACCCAAGATTTACTTTTCAAGTAGCCAACAATTGACTCATATATTTACTGTTCACATCGCAATTTAGAAAGAACCGGTTTTTGCAAACGTAACAATCATTATGCTGACGATTTTATTTTGTAACGTATATTTATAAGCCGTTTTATTTCTTATGTTATCAGGAACTTGCATATCCTAACAACAAAATCTTACAATACAACCCTATGTATCCAAATCCAACGACATCCACATCTAACACAGTTACACATAAACAATTATTGTTTTTCGTTTTTGCCTACACCTCTATGCGACTAATTGAGCACTCCTGGCGTAAAGTAACTGTTACTTTGTAATTTCCAACATACAGATGAGGACTTAAGTGAGTGGGAAATTGAGGAGGAGTCAGTGTTAGTTGGTGATGGCGAGGAGGAAGCGGAAGATGGTCATTCTGATCACGTACATGACAACAGGGATCAACAACATTCTACGTCACTTTACGAGCAGGAAAATGACGTTGACGACGAAACGATGTAAGTTTGTTTTAGGATTTATTACTACGATAGCAAAAATGTAAATTTAAAAAAATCTTCTTTTACTTGGCTTTTCAAAAAGGGTTTGCACCTTTAATGCCCCTATCGATTTCTTTCGGTTAAGAAGATAAATACTTCCTTTTGTATCATATGGATCCTATTACATCATCACATTACACCAACGCGCCAAACTAAACGAATTATCTGGTGGGTGTAACAAATCACCTCTGCGCTGTCGTTGGGATACCTTGCAATTAATTTTTGCCAAAAATTCCTAAATTTCTTTCACCACAAAGGGGTTTCTATGTGAGGTTTTAAATTAGACGTGAAGCGAGTGTTGTCCGGTTTTGAAACATATGTAACAAATTATTCCGCGCATTCTAGCAAGTTCGAGCTAGATTTTACAATTGGTAGCCATCTACGTTATCAACGATTATTGAATTACCGTATGATGCATGAAAAAAAATCCCAGCTTATCAAACATAAAAATCTTGTTCGTCTGAAGGTCTGGAGACAACGACGTGGAAAATATGGCAAACAACACGAGTTACCGTGGAGACGAATCTTCTCTTGATATTTTTAGTGCTTTATCATACGCACCTGGCACAAGGTAGGACAATTAACAGCTTACAGTTCTTAAAAATTCCTAGTTTATTTAGATTTTAACCAAGTTGTTTTCACTTTTGGGGTTTGCATACAAAATGGTAGATGCCGCATATCGAAATAAACCGATATTATTGTAATTCAAATTAACTTTCTCAAAAGTGCTACTTTCGGTTATGAATGTAATTAAAGGGGTCTGAAATGAACAAATCCGGGTTTGGTAACGCTTGTTTTTGATTCACATGTACCACTCGATTACAGCAGCAATTCGTGGAATTCGATTCACAACCCGACAAGCGAGAGCGTGTACTGGTCACGTGACAGGGGCAGTGCGGCGAAATCGTCGGGTGGTATTCGTCGCATCGGTCGTGTATCAAGCAGAGCTAAGGTGTGGTCAACTTTCCTGCTGATCAGTTTCATTAATCAGTTTTTATTTAGAAACATTTAGCAAACGGTTTGATCACAATAATTTGCTGTTGCGCAGTATATCCGCACCCACGTGACCCGACGTTCGCCTGCCATTGGCCAGCAACTGATTCACTCGCCGCGTTCCAGTAAGGGCGACAGACTAAACACGACTGGCGGGTCAAGTACTTCATCTAAGTCGGGAAGGAAACTTGTCAAGAAAACTCGGTAAGATTTTGTAGCTAGTTTTACACCTAAATGACATACCTTAAATGTCGCGTAATAGTACACGCACAAATCTCTTCGAGTTTATAGTCTATAGAGTCTAGGACGGTTTACTTTGTTTAACCTACGGTCACCAGGCGAAAAAAGAGACCTCGGAATTTAATTTTGATAGTCAAGTCTTGAATCAGCATAACTCAAATATAATTGCAACATTTACCCGTACACAAACTTNACTCGCCGCGTTCCAGTAAGGGCGACAGACTAAACACGACTGGCAGGTCAAGTACTTCATCTAAGTCGGGAAGGAAACTTGTCAAGAAAACTCGGTAAGATTTTGTAGCTAGTTTTACACCTAAATGACATACCTTAAATGTCGCGTAATAGTACACGCACAAATCTCTTCGAGTTTATAGTCTATAGAGTCTAGGACGGTTTACTTTGTTTAACCTACGGTCACCAGGCGAAAAAAGAGACCTCGGAATTTAATTTTGATAGTCAAGTCTTGAATCAGCATAACTCAAATATAATTGCAACATTTACCCGTACACAAACTTCTGCGCAATAGCTGTATGTTTTTCTCCACATTAAGAAATTTATTTCACACAGCACTTCAGGAGCGGGAAAAAGTCGCCAACAGATTGCTGCTCAACAATCGATTGTCCGACTGTTAAATCTTTCACAAGATCAACTGGTAAGCTGATCAGAAGTAGTTTTTGCCCGTTGAACCCATTAAATACCTAGTAAATACAAAATTCCATGTCATGGCATCGTCCCTATGCAATTAGCTTAGGAATATGTTACGCGACATTTTGACACCGATATGTCATTTATGTTTTATTTGTGGGTTTAGACTTCGCTTGATGAGGTAGCATCCACATCCAAACATGTTCCAAGCATACCGACAGCTTCCTTGCTCTCATCCGGCTCGTCGTTTCTCTCATCCGGCTCGTCTGCCCTTTCTACCAACTCGTCAAACGATTCCAGTATGTTGGATAAAGTTTTCTACCTTCTACGGAAAAAGAGAAAGAAATGATAGTTTGTTTAATATTGTCAAGGTTGGTGATGAATCAGAAGGTTCAAAACGCTTTGTTTTTATTTCAGGTCGACCCAACAGTGGAGACCGAAGACGACAATGGACGATAGACAACCGCGTGAACAAAGAATTCCGAGCCTTGCAGGTTTTTGCAGTTTTACATGCTTTGCTACATTTGTTCGCTTTGGGTGATCCAATCTTCGTTTTCTAGTTACAACAAAAACAAATTAACCACAATCTGTAAAGTTCTCCAGTCTACAAGTATCGCACTGGATTCTCCAGTGTATGTGATGCTTCGAGATTACTGTATTTTGTTATTTCTCCTTATTCCTAATACATTACTTTCTGTTAAAACTGACCATTAAAACCTGTACGTTGTATATTAAGATGTCAATCAGTGTAAATATTCAAATATTAAACACTATTTGACGTCTGTTCCAGGCCCGTCTTGCTGATCTCACTAGCACAGTTGCGGCCGCCACAAGCTGCATCAACTCCGCCCGCTCGCCACGCAGAAGTCCACGTAAGCAAACCAACCTCGCCACGTCATCATCTGCTCCCGTCACTCCAACCAATAAACTAAAAACTTCGGTGTCCGATGATTCGTTTCAACGCACAAAGCTAAAATTCACCGCCAACCGACCAAAGGTATGATTACGATTAAATTATAAACGTTAATTAAACTAGACCTTCGGTGAATTTTTGAGTTTCAAATGTTTTCGTTCTGCTTTTGCTGCATAACGCCCTAGGTACAATACTTAGAATGTGTGTATTATCGTTTTTGCACTTTAAATTTGTCTTTAGGTACAATATGTAGTGTGAGTGTGTATTTTTACAATTTTTTGCACTTTTATTCTTGTGTGTCGCGCGTGCAATAACGGATAATTGAAGCAACACGTTAGAAATTTGCCATTCGCGGTTGGTTTTTATGCTTACAGAAAAAAAATATGCAACCAACTTTGGCGTGTTTTGATTTGTACCGAAAAAATTACCTAAATGCGGATTGGGAAACTGGGTGTAAATGCCTTCGAAAAAGTCCCAATAAACTGTTTCATATTTTCACGCAGACTTCGCCGACTTCTCGCATTTCACCCAACCGTCAAGTAACCGAGGCAGCTTCCTCATCAAAACAGACCGGCGAGTTAAAATGGACAGGTATGCCCGAGTCTGTACTTATCAGTAACTACATGCCAAAGTAACAAATTTTCCATGTTTCTTTAGAATCGACCGCGTACAGTCCTTTGTCTTCGCCGACAAGAAAACTAAATTCCAACGTTTTGCCGAAATCGCCTGAGCACGTCAGACGTTCGTTGAGCGGCGCCTTTGACGCCCGTAACTATGGAAACGGAGATTCGTCAGGTGGGTTAGGGCTTTATCTTTGCTACGTTCAAAGTTTAAAATGTTTGGGCTGGTATAAAGTACAAGTGCTCTGTTCCGTTTTACACCGAGCGACTTCCTTTTGTTTCTCGATGCTTGGTTTGTGGCGTTACAGCTGTATGACGTGTCAATAGATTAGTCGCCGTATTATGACCAGTGACCAGCATTTGACGTTTGTAGGGATAAGTTCGCACATTGTAAAATTCCTATGAAACAAAGCTTGATGACTTTTGCGCGTCATAAATATGACTTATCTGGGTTTGAGCTCAATTCGCTAATGCTGCCTACAGCGATTATTAAAACGTCTACATTACAGTATATTCCTTGCATACAAGTTCTCTGAATGCTTTTAAATGGGCCAATAATGTTTACAAGTTGATTTTCGGTCTATTCCAAATTTTCTACTAAGCATACAGCAACACANATTGCAGATATTTCGAGTATTCTGAATGTCCCTCCTATGTTTTCCGGTAACAAGGTAAAAGTGTTGTTGTTCACACAATTTTCCTTGTTTGTTTAACATACGATTTTGCAAAATTATATATTTTATTGACAGATGTCCCCGACTACATCGAACGGAATCACCATGGATCAATTGACTGCTGCTCTTACCACACTTTCAACAGCCGGGTAAGGTTCTGTTTTTAGTGTGTGACAGATTTAACCGTTAAGTATCGTTTATTAATAAAACTACAAATTTGTTGCACCTAAAAGATTCATTTCAAGAGATAAATTTTTGCTTGTGGTTTTCTAAAATTAGAACCAGATAAGTTTTATTGAGCTTTAAATCCGAATCTGCAGAAGTAAGATCAAGACAAAGCCAGAGGTTCCCCCGAAGCCGTGCTTGGCCTATAAGACCGCGTCACTGGGTATGTTTCAAAACTGCTAGTGTTTTGTTTAGCCTAGCACCGAGCATTTTTGGCAATAAACGGGCCCTTATATCGTCAAACATGAACAAACGTAAAATTTGACCTTTCGGAAAGGTCAGAACCCATAATAGCATCACTTTCAATTCTCTCGGTCGAGCACCGAGATTCGTATACGTCGATACTTAGTACTGTGTACTCGTACACTGCACCGGCCCGGTGGTACCTTTACTTCTTATTATCATTTGTATCACCCCCATACCGTTTCAACTTTATACCTTCAGATCGCCGTGCTTTGAAACACCCAAAAGAGGGCGGTGACGCGTCGAGTTCAAACAGCCTTGTTCATCTCGCTCAAGGTCGTAGATCTAAACCTGGAAGCCCGGAGAAGCGACATTCCGACAGTTATGCACATGCTAGCGTGATTTCTATACTCGAAGGCAGGGGTTCGAACGGCAAGGGACAGGAACAAGCAGCGACATCTAGCAACACTTTAACTGCGTTCATGCAAGGCGCTAGGTGGGGTAAAAGCACCTCTGTTGTTTCTTTGTGAGGTTGGCAACAACCTTTAGTGATAATAAGAAGATAGAACCCAGTGGTTGTGTGTAAAATATTGACGTGTATCTTTCTATTGAGACTGTTTAAAACTGAATTGTGTACCTGAGTTTAGAATTGTGTGCGATAAAGCTGTTGAGCTTGGAAAAGTTTATACGTTTACAACGACTTTTGTGGCGTATCTGCTGATCCAAACATGGTTATCGACATTGATATGTGAGATACTTTTACAAACTAACATTGTTTTTAAATTTTGTAGACCGGCTGCTGAATTGTCAGAGAGCATTGCCAGTACTTCCAACGGTAAGCAAAATGCATTTGGCACAACAGCCCATGAGATTTGCCACAAATCAAGATATATTTTTAATTTTGTGGTAAACAAGGGTCCTTAAGAAACTTAACATCCAGTTTATGTTGATGCCAAATAACAATTCCAAATTTGATTAACCAACATAGCAAAAGCACTATTGTTTCGCTTTTAAATATTTGCAATTCGACTGTGCGTCTGAGGGTTAAACTTGTACGATCGTAATCGTACAATCTCGTAAAGTGCTAAAACCGAAACTGTTTGTCGAGTAGCCCTTCAACTAGTTTGGGAAGGTTTTGTACAAATATCGTGATTAAGTCTGGGACCTTACCGTAAGGTCACACTACATTTACAGCTATAGGACGTTACAAAACATTTTTTGCTTCAGACGATCAGATGTATGTGTCAGGACCCTAGACCCTAACAACTGTTAAACCCTGTTAACTGCAGTGAGTTTGTATTTTATCTTAACCCTACACTTTTAACTTGTAAAGGTCATACAGACCCGGGGGGACTTGATATAATTTACTTGATGGGAAGTGCTCCCGCACCTACCAGCCCAAGCACTGAAAGTCTGTTGTCTGTCTCTGATGAGGAAACAAGCCCATCCAAGTAAAGTGGTCTACTGCAAATGCCTTCTGTATTTTGAGCTCTGTGAAACTTGTAGCAATTCTGTACTAGCTGATTAAGATTGGTATGATTTTTTTTATCTGTATCTACGGAACTTTGCCTTGGTGCTCTTTTGTATTTTGCTGTAGCCAAACTGTAGTTGACTAAAAATGCCTTTTGACAAGTCTTTTTTTGTTTGACCTTTGTGAACTGCTCTTGTGGTGTTTCTTTTTTTACCTCTCTTTATTCTTGTGAACACTGTTTTAATAAATGGTAGCTACAATTTTTTTTTCGATCGAATGTTGTAGTTTGGACCTGCACATCTTTGCCAACTGTTGCGTTTACATTGTATTAGTAATAAAGCCTATATCATTTCACTATGCCTTTTTGACAATCTCACAAACCTTGTATAAAATCAAGTCAGAATATAAAACCTTGTGATTCAACCAGGAGTTGAAATCAGAGGGAAGGACTGTGGCCGGCATATTTCATCCGTTATCCAACTTACGTAACACGGACAAAATGCAAATTGCTATAGAAAACTTCAAACTTCAGTAAAGCGCAATGCTCAAAAACCATCGTAATTTGGGTGGTTTGGGTACTTATTTGGACTTGAAAAGAGACTTTGAGCAAAATAAATTGTCGGAATCTTAGATTAAAAAGTAAAGCTAACATGCATTAAGTTTTTTTGTTAGTGAGTAAGTCTGTGAAAAATGTTAAGGGGGTTTGTTTTGTTTTAAAAAGTCACCTACCGTAACCACGATGAATTTTTAGTGACGTAAAAAATCAACAAAAATATTAAATCACGTGAACAGAAAATAATTTTACGTAGGCCACAGCGGGACCGAGGGGATTTTGGTGCTTCGTTGAATTTTTGGTTCCAATTCTCAGCCTTCCGTTTTAAACAGAAATGTCGGTCACGTTGTTCATACTTAGGCGAAAATTTTCGCAGCACTGAGAATTCATACAAAGGTACCGTTTATGTAACGTTTTTTTAACATTTGGTCGCTCAGATAAATTTAGAAACAATTGGTTTTTCTATTGATAGTTTGACAATTTCTGCAGGACAAAACCAAATTTTACAGTGCAGTCCAAACAGTTGTATCGTTGCGGAGCAAACTTATAAATAATAAAGTGTTAGATGTGAATAATGGGATGACAACATGTCTGGCTGTTGGAGTGGGACCTGTCAAGGTACTTTAGCTGTATTGCGATGTATTTTTAAAACTTGCCCTTTATGCATGTTTTTAACCAGCCATTTTTCACTCTTTGATAGTATTGCAGTGATACATTGGAACCTCAAATTTGTAAACAGATTATGCCATCCTTTTCTTATTAATATTTTTGCCGCTCTCCAGTCTCCTCCTGTCTATCATCAGCTGTAATGTACCCTTGCAACTGCAATTAAACATGATTTGACATTTTTCATAAATACCATCTTTTGGGTGGAAACTGGTAAAAAAAGTATGGATTATTATTACTATTTACTTGCACACTTTGCATAGGATTGTCAGGCATTTTAGATAGTAAGCATGCAGCCGCACTTGATTATTGACAAAAATACTATAATGCAACAAGTGTCAGAGTATCACAGTGGTTGGAATGTGTCTTTGATCATGCAACTTATTTACATCTGTGGTTGTGTTGGGTCAGTCTCCAGAGCATGGCACCTGCAAGTATGGTATGATTTTTATGTGTTAAGCCACATTGGACTTCCTGCATACAGATTTTTTTCTCACATGTTAATGTTAGACATTTTCAGTATGAAATGCTATGAATGGCAGCTTGCTAACATTAATTTGCATGTGTGTTGAAACAAATTAAGGTATTGATACTATTTATGTTTCAAAATAATTTGGTAACCTATTGTAGGAGCTATATCTAACTTTATGCCTGTGCTTGAATAATGTTGTGTTGCATGTGGGAAATGTGGAAAGTTTCTTTTCATTGACTGTGTTAAAAATCTGTATGTGTGACCCCATTTAGTGTTCACTGCATAAACCATTTTGTCATAGTTAATTACAAATCCTATTATTCTTACCATGTGATCAGATTAAGTTGCACATTATTGTACAAAGAGTAATGTATGTGGAATGCCTTATAAAAGGCATTGCCTGTGTTGGTGATTGCACAGTTGGCACTTTCCTGACTTAAGTGATTAGTGCAGACTGCCTGGTTTGTGTGTTGAAGTGATTAGTAAAGAACTAACAATGCCATTGGTGGTTTATTGTGAAGTTTGTCTGCAAGAGTTGTTAAAAATTAAAATCAAAAATATACAGAGTTTGTGTAGGTTTGCATAATTAAGACTTTTGTTTTGCACAGCATTTGTTTAATTTTTTGTCATTAATTATGTCATATAAAATTTAATTTGAATCACACTGTTTAATCACTGTTTTACCTGTTCAATGATCAAATATGTCAAGTGAAGTTGCTTCAATCCTACCCAATGGAAAGCCTCCCAAAACATTTAAAACATCCCTTGGAGTTGCACTTTCTTGTCTTGGGGCTGCGGTTGGCACTGGGAACATCTGGAGGTATCCCCGGATTGTTGCAAATAATACTGGAGAAAATGGAGCCCTAGCATTTTTACTGATTTGGTTTCTTTTTCTCTTTACCTGGTCAATACCTTTACTTCTTGTTGAGTATGGCGCAGGCCGGTATACGAAATGTGCCACAATTTTAACTTTTAAAAAAATGGTTGGGCCCAAGGCAATGTGGTGTGGGGCATTTATTGGTTTTGTTAACTTTGCAATTGCAAGTTACTATGCCGTTATATGTGGATGGTGTGCATACTACTTTGTCTACTTCATTGCAAATGAACTACCTACAAGGTTAGATGAAAGCACTTTAATTTTCATGAACTTTGCAGAGGGATCTGCCTGGCCTGTACTTTTTCAAGCTATTGTAATTGTCTTTGGCAGCATATGTGTGTTTGCTGGAGTTAGATCTATAGAGCCTATCATGATGGTAATGGTACCAGCACTTTTGTGCCTTATGTTTGCTTCATTTGTATATTCCCTCACTTTGGAGTATTCCTCGATTGGTATCAAGCACCTATTTAACATGGACTGGGAAGTGTTCAAAAGCCCGAAAACCTGGATTGAGGCATTGACACAAAATGCATGGGACACTGGAGCAGCACAAGGTGTCTTGTTGGTTTATGCCACCTACCTTGGAAAAGAACATGGCGTGGTTAGATACGGTACAGTCATTCCAACTATCAACAACTTTCTCAGTTTTTTAATGGCCATCACAATGTTTTCCACAATTTTCTCGGTACAAATCTCGATGGATCCAAGCATCACTGTCAATCAAATCTTGGATTCATTTGCATACAATGCCCCTGGAAACACAGGACTTACATTCATTTGGATTCCCCTTCTGTACTCCACCTTATCTGTAGGTCGAGCTGTTACTGTACTTTTCTTTTTATGTCTGTTTCTTGCAGGCTTTTCCTCTCAAATCAGTTTAATTGAAGCTTCTTGTCACCAACTTGTCGACTTGAAGGTACCAAGGAAAATAGCTGTGCCTACCATTTGTGTGTTGATGTTTCTGTTTGGCCTTGGGAGTACTTTGAATTTGCATTTTCTTGTCAATCAGGATTTTGTTTGGGGTTCGGCCATTGTTGTCAGTGGATCATTGCTTTTGTTTCTTGTTCACTCATTTGGTGTGTCCAAGTTTAGGCGTGAAGTGATAAATGATTATGGAGATGGCAGTGATTGGACACTGCCTCGGCTGTGGGAATGGATTATCTGGATTCTTATTCCGATTCAAATAATTGCCATCTTTATTTGGTGGGTAATAAGCAATGTAATGGACAAAGATCATCTGTGGTACGAAATTGGGGAAGAAAGTTTACTCTCGGCTCTTGTGCAATGGGCTGTAGTTATACTAATTCTTGTTATCTTCTGTTTCTTGTATATTCGATATGCAGAAAAGATACTACCCAGTTTATATGTCTTACCTGGACTGGGACTTGCACTGCCTGCTGTGTCTACAATGACCCAGAGTGAACTCACTGCTGCTGTTGATTTGGAATTGGATCATTTTGACAATCCAGTGGCACAAGATGCTGCTTTACCAGGCAATACATAAGCAAAAGGCGACATGATGTATATAGTAACTTTTTTGATGCACTTAGCACAGGCAGTTTTATTTGCATCCAAACAGATGAATATCGTCACAGAATCCATTCAAGTTTTACAATTTTGTTTCTTAAAGATTCATATGAATACATTTATTATGGGTGTGATTTATATATATACCTTATACACAGTTCTTTTTTGTTGCACGACATTGAATGTAATATTAGTTTTGTTTGTCTATTCCAGGGGTTGGCAACCTTTTCAACACAGTTTACAATTTATGCTAAAATGTTGATACCTTTGCACGCAATGTTGATGACATCAATGTTACTGTGTTTAGTGGCAAAAACAATACAATTTACAAAAGACTGGTTTACATGACCACTCTGTAGCTTGTTAATGCAGATACACTGCACCTAAAGATAAAAACAAAGTAGTCACTCAACTTGACTAACAGAATGTATTAGAATATGAACTCGTAACTCATTTGGTGTGCCATGAATAAACATCTCCCGTGCCAACATAGCACATCCGCCGGGGGTTGCTGACCCCTGATCTATTGTTACCTATTTTGACAGCATTGTGGTTGAATGTAAATTATGCTCACACCCTTGTGTACCTCTATGCATTAGTAGCTAATTCATTGCTGTATTTTTTTAGTTTTCATTGAGGTAGTGTCTCGCTTTATAAGCAAATCATTGTGAAACGTTTTCAATTTATGTACTATATCTACTCGTTTGAAAGCAGTCCCCTTTAAATCATTCACCAAAACTTGCATCAACAAATATAGAACACATTTTGTCACCATATTTGTTAATGGATATAAAAGTTTAATTTTTTAAAGATGAAAACTTTTGTCGTAATTGTAGGTCAGGACCCCCCACTTGAAAAATGGCTTGATCTAATGTTCTGTTGTTTTCATTAGTGCAATGTTTATTTGTATTAATTGATTTTTGCCTCCCCTTCTAATTTTACTTTTACCTGGTCTTTTACCCTTCTGTTTAATTACTAAAGCTGATGAAACAAGTTTGATATTTTGCCTAAAAATTAATGTTCGGTTTGATTTTGATTACACATCCTGTATTTACCCATTATTACAAGTTTGTGTTCAAACCTTATTTTATGATCGTGCGTCTTTATCATCATTCCATATTTAATTGGTATAGGAGTACTTTAGGCAAAATTACTAAATTGCTGCAAGATGGACTGACACAACTCTAAATTTAGTGTTGAGAAAAAGTGTTGACAGGTTAGTGTCAAATTTTTTTAAGTATCTTTGTGTGTCCACACATGACAATTGCAAAAAAATACTTATTGTTGTTGGTTTTACAGGAGTATTTTTAATGTAAGTGGGGATGCTGAGTGCAGCGTGGGATTGGTATTACGGCTCCAATGAAGAGTTTCTGCTTGCCAACTGCCAGTTTGAGAAGCCATTTCATGTAAAAAGCAGCAAAAATGCGGAAGTTGGGAAAAGGGTCATTAGACCCGGTTCCTTTGAGAATGGAATGAGAGTAAACATTTTCACTACAAGTCGAATGAAGAAAGAGCAACAAACTGTGGGATTGGAACAGTGTGCAAAGGTATAAGAATCAATTGTAAACAATGATTAAGTGTTGTGCAAAGCCCACTCTAGAAAAGTCTCAGCAATTTGAGCATGTTTTAAAATTATAAAGCTATGAAAGCGCTCAATCCAAAGGCTGCCAGTATCCACCCATGTTGCCATTTCTTTTTCAGAATAAAGAAAATACTGTTCTAGTTATAAAAATGTGTTCTGAATGTTGCTTTTTCTAACTCAGTTTATCTCATCATTGTATCTGAATGAAATTAGAAAAACGTTTTATTAAATTTTACAGAATCTTAAGATTTTAAGACACCCCAATATTCTGCGCTTTATTGGCTGTGCAAGCGTTGAATCAGAGATACATCTAGTTACTGAGCGTGTCTACCCACTTAGCACTGTGTTAAAAGAAACTGATGCACATGAAATTTGCAGTGGACTACACGACATTGCACTTGCTTTGCAGTTTATTCATGAAAAGGTAAGTGATAGTTGGTATGTACTAAAATAAACATCTAATAATCTTTGTTTCTTGTCTTCTGATATTTTCTACATTCTATGCAATTTAAGTGTAAAGTAATGTCCAAGTAAATAAAGAATCTTCGCCTTAAAGACCACTTAGATGCTTGTTTCTTAACAGGCTGTTTTTTTGTTTTGCGGTGTGCTTTATCATTTGTCTCAGTATGTAGCTTAGTTGATCAGTGACCTATCAACGTTTTATTTCAGGCATCAGTCTCACACAATAACATTTGTTTGGAAAGCATTTTTGTCACGGAATGTGGCACATGGAAGCTGGGAGACTTTGACTATGCTTGCACATTCAAGGAACAAACTAAAGAAAACGTAAAATTAATACACAAAGTGTCTGGTATTATTCCCCCAGAGGAAAAGGTACTGCCACGAAATTTTAACTATTTGTACTGGGTGTAGTAATATTTTTGTTATCACAGAATTTGTCCGCAACAAAATTAAGCCAAAAACCCGAGCTTGGCCATTGTAGAGATGTCTATTGCTTGGGATTGCTTATAGAGAGGTTTTCTGAACAAATACGATTCTCAACACATCTGTCAAAGGTAAATGTTTAATTCTTGCTATTGGAACAGTGTGCCCATAGCAGTTTTACTAAATTTTTTTACTCTTTTATTCATTTACGTTATGCATATTTCAGCAAACACAAATGACACCTACAGGCATTCTAGTTTGGAACAACTGAAAATTACATTTGTTATGTAACTTTGAATGCAATGTTTGTGTAAGTTTCTGGGCTCCATCCTAAAGTAGTTACGCTGACAAATAGTTTCAACATAATCAATTTGATGTTGCCGCAAACCCAGCCTGCAAAAGACATGTAACCATGCTGGTTGGGCCATCTTGTTTGAGTTCAAATCCCATTACAGGCTGTATTTTTTTCATCTAATGACCTACTGCCTTAGAGCACCCTGATTCGGTTAATGCTTTTTACAGACTTGAAGTTTACCATGTAAATTTTTTTAGGAAAAACTGGATGAGATTATAAATGACATGACAAGACCAGATTATGAAAACAGACCAACGGTGCAGGAGTTAATTGCAATGAATTTGTTCAAATCCCCATACATTTCCATTGTTCACTTCTTGCAATCTGTTACATTAAAAAGCAAAACAGAAAAACTGGAATTCTTCAAGTGAGTGCTTGTCATAGACAAAGCAATTCTTCTGAAACATTTATGGAATTTTTATTCAAAGGTCATTGATCGGCAACTTGAATGTGCACAACATATTTGCTGAAGTGGTTGGAAGGCGTTTGGCACCCCTTATTTTGACACCAATTGTCTTGGCCGAGTCTAGTGCAATGACCCATGTTGTCGGACCTCTTCTAACCCCAGCTGCTAGAAGCAAGGCAGAAGGTATAATACTAATACCTGGGTAAAAGTTAGTCTTGTTGTAAGACTTATTTTACATTTGATTCTTGTGATCTCTTCATTGATATAAAATTCAGGTTTAGGTCAACTAGTAATCATTCTTCTTTATTATCAGACACATATTGTTTTCACTCTTTTTTGGCAATTTGGTAAAAGCAAAACTTCCAGTTTGATTCCGTGATGAAATACTTGTGACCACATACCTTACATTTTTCTTAGGCTGTTATTTTGTCTTCTAGTTAAAAGCCTGTTTCAAATTATTCTGTTTTAGGCATACTTCCAGACTCCGTATTTGCTGCCTACGTAATTCCAAAAATAGTGGAGTTGTTTAAGATGAAAATACTCCATGTTCGACTTGCTCTCATCACTCACTTCTCAAAATATGTTCACCTGTTTGAGAAAACAGTCTTAACAGACATTGTTCTACCAGAGGTAAGTTCTCAACAGTTTTCTAATTAAAACTTTTGCTACGCTAAAAATTGTTCACCCCTCTTCATAATCTCTGTTTGCCACCAAACAAATACACATATTAACTATACTAGCTGCTGCTATGCTTTGCAGCTGCTACATGGCCTTGGCGATTCCAACAATCAACTTGTGCAAGCAAGTTTACATGCGCTTGCTGATTCAGTGGCAGTTGTTGGCGGAGATTTAATCGTTGGTGGAGGGAGGCAAAAGTTGTTTGCTCTCGGAATTCCAAAGGTGAAAATAGACCGTTACAAAACGACGGTTTATACACGTATTAAAATGTATGCTAAAACATCGTAATACAGAGAATATTTACACGTACTTGAAATGGGCTTGCAACGGAATTTGTGCAGGTATTTGTAAAGTTTTTCAAATTAATTGTAACCTAAAATGAAACCTGTTGTAGTCGTGACGAACACCTTAATATGATGACCGTCAAAAATTTGTAAACCCGTCTCCCGAAAATAATGTACCCAGTCAAAAATATTCAACAAATGACACACCGCATGACAAGTTATATGTATTTCCAGTTTGACGGTCGAGCGTTAAACGAAAAACAAGCCTTGGCTTACGAAGCCAAATTTTCCCAGCGAAAGAGGCCGAAGCCAAAAGTGAAGAGTAGTGCAGAGACCGCTCCACCACTACCCGCCACTTTGCTTGAACTCGCACTACAAAGGCCACGAAAGGAACCGAAGAAGTCGCTCATTTCGGAGGAAGTGGCAATGGCAAAACAAAAGCAATTTGCCAGCTCTTTAACGGTAAGATAAACTGAGCACGTAAAGTTTTCAAATTTACTTCTGATATAACGTTACGTTTTGTGACTTGTTATTTAACCGATGTTTGATATTTTAAGTAAGTTATTTGGTTTGCAATGCTGATAATAGCGACTTTTTCATTGCATTTTGAATTGTAGTTTGGTAGTCAGTTGATAAAAGGTATGCAAGAAGGAATTCGAGCTCGTATTAAAACATTTTCTACTTAACCTTTAAGCAAAATTTTGTTTTATACCAGGAAAAGAATCACAACCTTTTTTCGAATGGCACCGTAGCGCCATCTACAGGCGGTATTCGTCAATTGGCGCCTTCGCAAAAGATCAAGTCACCATCAACGACTGCTCCCAGTAAACCCACCTACGCCAAAAAGAAAAAAGTCCCGATTACTGCAGAAGTCGAAACCTGGGCGAGTTCTGATGATGAAGAGGCATGGCCGTCATTTGATGACGTCGAACCGGTGACGCACAAAGCTGTGCCGGCAGCCGAGGTCCCGCCATCGCAGGTCGACTCGGTGAAACGCAAGACGAAATCTCCAGGTAAACGAGAACCAGGCAAATTAAAACTCACGAAGGCAAAATCACGTGAGTCAGTCTCAACCAGTAGCAGCAGCTCTCCAAAGCACGTGACACTCGGGCAAGAGTTCGAAATAGTTGTAAAGTCGCCATCTGTGCCTGTTGTGGCCGATAAAGAGGCGGATTTTTTCGCTGATATGGCGCCGACGATAAAACCAAGCGCTGTGAGTGTGGCTTCGGAGTCATGTGCCCAAAACGGTTTGGATCATGGGCTGGACGTGGTGGATGAGAGATCTGTGGATAGCGGACAAGGAAGCACCATCGGTGCAGCCTTTAACGTTGTGGACGATGTCGTTGTAAGTAACTATTATTTTGGTGCTTAGCGTGTACAGTCCCTTCGTAGGCAATATATTTTTAATACCTTCGATGTAAGTCAATCATTTTTCGACTTGCTTTCAATATAAGATCTGCAAGTGCCTAATGCTTTTGATAATAAGAGCAGCGCAAGCACAGCCATATCATTTATGGTTGTGCAACGTTTTCACCTTATGATTTTTAGTGCATCACCCTCTTTTTGTTGTTTCAGAACCAAGACGGATGGGACGATGACGTGATAGCCTGGGATTAGCAAAAACATTCAATAACCCGTGCAATAAGAAACCTGCAGTTCCATGTTACTATGTAGCACCAACTTATATTTGCAACTAACGAATGTGTCGTTGTACCTTATCTGTTTGTAGATGTGCTAAAGACTGTGTTGGTCGTTTCTGTGTGCCTTATATTTGACTGCGGTCAAAACCACCTTTTAATGTTTTTATTGCCAATTAACTAAATTTGTGTCTTTGTACTGAGTTACCACCTGTGTTGTACATTCCATTTGAAATTTGTTGTTAGTTTAGTTGGATTTTTTTTTCGAAAGTATTGCATCAGAGTGGTTAATGCGACCCTGGATCTTTGTTGAGCCTGACAGCATCAGCTCGTTTATTGGGAAATAAATAGTTTGCAGTAGCACGTAGTAATTTTTATTAATAGTTGTAGTTATATCTAAGATCTGAATTTCACCCGTATCTCATTGTGCACTATTCTTTTTTTTGCGCTGTTGCTACATTTTGTCATTTTAGTAACGAAGAGGTACAATAAATTGTTTTGTGTGTCGGAAACATCGCTTTTATGTGCAAAAAATGTGATTGCGAAAAACGTTTTTGTCCTTGTTATGAAGTTTGTTTTAGAATGAAGCAGGTCTGTAAAATGTAATGTGCGTTTTGATCTGTTTTAAGTTAAGATAAAAACTAGGTTTAAAATAATCAACAGAGTTGTGTTGAAATTGGTTGGAATTTCGTCTGTTTTTTAAATGATAAACTTTGTTTGTCTAGTAGGCCTTCTTAAAAGATTTTGAAGCAGCAAAAGTTAAAAACGTTACCAGTCAACCGTTGGTTAGATTTAACACTTAACAACAGCAGGGTAAGTCAGGCACGGTACAAAAAAACTGCTTGCGCTTAGCCATGTTCGTAAACCAGGTAGCGCGCAAATACACAAATACATTATTGCGGGAGGTGGCGCAACAGAGCAGGCACATTCGCTGCAAAGGGAACCGTGGCCAAGTGGCGAGTGCAAGGCTGAATTGAGCTGGGCCTGCCAAAACCGTTGTTTGGAAACTTTAGACGTTGTACAGCGTGTCGAAGTCGGCCATCGACTGGGTATTTCGTGCAACCATATTTAATGCGCCCAGGTAGTGTAGTACTCGTTATTTCTCGCTTTGCGCTTCGTTGTTGTTTTAATTACGGTAAGTGAAACTTCACGTGGATGTGTTTTTTTAGACGTTTCAAGTTACCTTGGGAAAATTATGTGGTTTCTCGTTATACTCGTGCGAAAATATATATTTTGAAAGATGCATGTGTTTGACACACAATAACGCGTGTTTTTACATTTTTAGGCTATCACAGCTGAGAGTATGTAGTTCTGTCTAAAACCTTCAAAACCCAAAAATAGTTACCTCACTTTTTCTACCTCATAAATTTATTGTCATCAAGTTATTATACCGTACTACAATTGTTTCCTTTCTGCAATTTAACCAACATGGACATGGCAATCTTCAACCCTGGCTACAGTTATCAAGATGTAAATGGAGCAGTCGATATGTCAAGTAAGTCTGTTTTTTGTTTTTGATCATCAAGTACTGATGCAATGACACCACAACATTTGTATGGTTGGTTTCAAACTTCCTGTTGCAGCAAACCCTTTGTTGGTAAAATATTGGCATGCCATATTCATCATGTTTAGCATTTGTCAATCCATCAATGCCTACAATACATTGTGTTTCACATATTTGCATACTGTTTGTTTCCTTGCCTTCTTGGTAATACAAAATAGATTGACTGGTTTTAATATCCCATGAACAGAATGGTATAGGAACCAACATCTATCAAAACAAGAGATGTTTTTTTGTTTTTTGATGTCTATACAGTTTTACTGGTGCATCCCAATCAAGAAGTACCTTACTTGTACTACACTTTAATCAATATAGTCAATAAACCACTAAAAACTACTGTTTAAACTTCCTAGGATATGTTGAATATCATATGGCACTACTATTATGATGTTTTAAATTTATGTTTTGCATGCACATACCACACCATGGAGCTCTGGGCAGTATATTCACTATACCCGGGTTTTGGTGATTTTAAACACAAATCTAAAGGCTACACTGCTTAGTAATATTGGTGTTCGTGTTATTTGAAAGACCTTTTATATGTTGCATTTGAATGACATTAAAAACATCACTTAAAAAAGTAAAATAAAGTTTGGATGGGATATCTTAACAACATTGCCTTTTTTATGTGATCACAACACTGCAACAAAACACATGCATGTATATAGGGTTTGTAGAATTTTTGGAGATGTTTAAAGTAAAACTCAAGATGTGTGTATACCATATACATTCTTGAATATGGCTCACACATAATGTATAATTGTAGGATTTGCAGCATGGCAGCCCCACAGCAGTCATATGACCACTTCATCAGGTTCAAATGACACTTCCTCTCCACAGAATAGCCATGAAATTAACAACAATATGTTCACAGGTTTGTTTGCATGCACAGTGTAATTGATTGCTAACATATGGTTTTGATGGTTTAAGGTGCATAGTAAAATTGTATGTTGTTCTGCTTTTCGTGTACAGATGTGCACAAAAAAACATATGCATGTCTTATTTTAAACTCCTTTGTAGTACTTTTAAGTTCAGTTTACTTCTTTTTACTGTTTTTTAACATGAAAAATAGAACTTAACAAACATAATGTAATAAACCAAAGGTTCTCAACCTTTTTTGTCAGTCAAATACCATTTGGGGTTTATGTTCTGTCTCTTCATACTACTGCATATTATATACAAGAGTCTTAATCTAATGAAAATAAAATTGTATAGAATAAGAGAAAATACAAAAAATAGAAGAAATCACAAACAGAACTTGAATAAAAGTAAAAGCAGATAATATGAATTTTTTGGTAAAGAAACAAAGGTTCTTGCATACCTGGAAAACATTTTTGTACCACTGGCGGTTACACCATTATACCTTTTTAAATGTTAATGCAGGTTGTAAGAATGTATTGGTTTTTGAGTGTTGTTCTAATTATCCGTGGCTTGATCAACTATTACTCAAAATGTTACCAATTGTGGTTTAATAATTAACAGAAACCACACAAACTTAAACTTGCATACCCCAGTTTTACAGTAAACAGGGCTGAGGTACCTCATTTTTGGGGAAAAATAATCAATCATTTTCTAGTTTGCTAGCAATCTGTGTTTGGCTTGTAATATGCAAGTCTATTAATCTTAAATGGATTCTTGATGTAGTACAGTGTCACTGTCATTGAAACTCCTACATGCACATTAGTGGGACAATAGGAAAACTCTTTTTTTTTTCTTTTTTTTTGAAATTTTTTTGTGTGTGTGTTTAGGAAATTTGGTTTGGTATTTTTGGGTAAAGACTGGTTCGAGATGGTTTTTAGAAGCAAGTTAATTTGCATTCAGCTGCAGTGGCAGTGAACATATGTTCGCTTGTTTATGCCCTGCACTTCCACTCTAGTTCTGCCTTTATCAAGCAAGCAAGTTCCCTTATCCAGCGGAAACTCTTCGTTAACGGGATGTCCTGTTCGCTTTCAACAAATATTGTGCACAGTTAACTGACATAACTCAATGGGGCCCGCTTTTTCACGAACTATAAGAGAACGGGATTTCCTATATGCCCTTGAGTTGGTACCGTTGAAGGGAAAATCTGACTTTTCTCAATACCTAATTCCTGTTTTTGCGATCGTCATAACCTTGTGACGACCAACTGCGCACACACAACACACAGGTATTTTTACGCGGCCGCTATGGCCTTTGTTAGAGTCATGTTTACCCGAATTGGTCATCGTCGTGAAGTTTTGTCAACGCAACAAGCCAAAGAACAATGGCCTGTTGGAATGTTATTTCTGACCTTGTTGTACGAATAGTGAGTGTCGCTAATAATAGGATCGGCATTTGCGAGTGAGCAAGTGCGTCGTATCTTTCACCTCCCGGTGCGTTGATTGAGATTGGGGCGTGGCATTCCACCTGCGCAGAATATAGCAAAATGTGTCATTGTGGTGGAGTAGCGAAACCTAGTGCACCACAAGTTTGTTTTATTATCGCAACCGAACGTTTTGTGGAATTTATTTTGAAGTCCCGTACGGGACTGTACGCTTTCATCTGTGGATACGGCTTGAAGAAGTAAACACAGTCAACTTTAAGTCAGATTTGTAACTCTAAGCATCTAAAATGTATGATGCTGTTCCGTAATGATCTGGGTTGTCTTTTCACCACAGTGTTTGTCCGCTATCCTCTGCGCTCGCCGCAAATAACCGGCCAGTGCTTGCTTCCCAGTCGAGTTACGCGCCATTAGCGACTGAAGCTGTCGGCCTGGTTTGGTCAATTTGAATGACTTGCTCTGGATACGGTTTCAAGGCACGCCTGACCTCTCCGCCAAATTGTCCTGTTTGTTTACCGCGAGTCCAAATCTTTGTGCGATTCGCTGATACATCTTAACTGCGGAATACATTCGCTGATTTGACGCATCCTCCGATCGATAACGCTCGTAAATCCCTAGATGACTTCATCTCTTGTTTGATGGCCATTACCGGTGGCTAACGGCCAGTAAGCGACATGATCGCATTGACAGGGTGTCGCAGTTGCGTTGAACTCGAAGTCGCTTTTAGAGCTGGGTCGATCGGGTTTGCACTGGTGCTGGAGGCCTGCTTCCTTTTCTTCCATGTGACATTTCACAACATGCCACGTGTAACATGGGGACGGAGCTGTCCCTAATCGAATAAAAATTCGCCGCTGCATGCAACAACTTGATTAGTCGGTGTGCTGAAATCAGGTTTGGCGCCTCACTGCCTTAATTCTTTAATACGCCGCGTGCTGGGCCAGCAAACGAATTTGCCGCCCATGCCGTATGTATTCTCAAAGTTGACGATGTTAGAGTTAACGACTGACCTCGCTATGTGGCTTTACAGGAGTAGACGGAACACTAATAAAAGTCGGATTTAGGCATTATCATGTCGATAGTCAGGTTGTTCTTTTGATAACACCAGGATTCAAATCGTTAACAAACAATTAAATTGATTATTATGTACCTGGCGATCAGCTATAAACATCTTCCCAAGTTTACTACGAGATTTGTTTTTTCCATGTGGTACAAGTATTTGACCCGACCAAGACGGCCAGTGGCACGAAAACGGAAAGGCTGTGAAGGTTTAGGGGACATGGACGGGCGCTCTTGTTTACAACGCCTGTAGCAGTCAAAGGTGCGAAAGCATAAACCAAAAACAAAAAAGAGTGACAAAGAGCAACTGTCCGTTGGTACAGTGTCATGTCTTTGTCAGTTTCCCCCGGTCGTGATCTTGGGATGCAGATCGCGTCTTGTGATTTTGTTTGTTCGCAAGTGAACGCTGACAGAACCATAGCACTTGTATGGGCAGCTCGATGAAAAGTCCTTCGCAACCGCGTATTGATGTTAACTCGGGAATGACGTCGGTTGCTCCAGTTGCGGTCAAGCCGGACCCTGCCTGGCGGTTTGCCCGCTGGCAACGTCATTGGCGGTCCAAGCGCTCGCGCCTATATGAGAAGGTGTGGAATTTATTTCAACGCCCGCTGTCGCTTGAACGGCGACCGGCTGTAACGCGTTGCTAAACCTGGCAGCAAAACGCCTGCGCCATTTCCTGTTCAACGAACACTCGCGGTTGTGGGCAGCAGCTTCGCGGCGCCTCCACATATTTTGGCTCGTGTTTGTGGATGCCAACGAAGGACAGTTTTTCACGCCGGCTTTGCATCGCTTTTTCTTAGCACCGCGCTGTTGTTTTCGCGAAAGATCATTGCTTTGTTTTCCCCACTTACGCCACATACGTGAACGTGCACAGAAAGCGTGGAAGATGGCGTCACCACTCAGCCATTTAGCACCGTTTAAACTCAAACCGACTCAACAAAGAAACTCAACCGTCCAGTCGGCGATTAGTACGTGACGGTACAAGCTCGACATACAACCAAGTAGCCTGTGTCGCACTTTGTCGGTATTGAAACGACAACTTGAATGCGTGAAATAGTACACCTGCTCGGCGCCCGTTGAATAGGCTCCCTGATCGGGTGTCCCATGATTAAAGGAAGCTCGTAGCTGATGTATTGCACAATACACACAAACATGCGACGGGATCTATTTGTTCCTAAAAAGTTCTCAGGCCTTAAAAGCGCCGTTAAGTGGGACTGTTCACCACTATCAGCGTCGGATGCCTTAACATTGAATGAAGTTGGTTTCCTATGTCCCAAAACCTTTTCATTCATAACGCATCCAACGGGCGGGTTCCTAATGCAACTTGAACCTACTGGTCGTGTCAGAGATTCAACAAACAAAAGCCCGACCTCTTAATTAACACCCTCGGAGAAAGGCATGTGTAGTTGCCTGGGAAACATGGCTGAATGAAAGAAACTTACATCCGTTGCAGTCTCCTTTGTGTTTGGCACCGGGCATTTTAGTCCGTGGAAACGGTTGCCCCGCGACCGTAAATCTGCTGGACATAGGCCTAATCACATTCGGCCCGAACAAACAATGTTAAGGTCGCCGCTGTGCCGCACACGCCCCATTCCACGCGTTCTGTGAAGTGGGTTTTTCTTTTCGCGGCATTAAACCTGTTATTGAAGTGGCCACTTCGCGTGGGCTTCCGAGCTTTGAACGCTCACGAATTCAAACCCACTACCTCCCGCTCGCAGCTGGTTGGTTGTCCACTGCGCAGCTAGCAAACATCGGACAGCGACAAACAAAGGGAAGGCATTCCATCCCCACCGCTCCTGACATGATAAACCTGGTATTGAATGACTATGTTGAGCAACTCGCTGTGGGTTCCGCGTTTTAGGTAACTGACCTCTCCACTGGACGAACGACAGTGGAAAGCAGAGCGGGATTGTTTACGAGTCCGTTGCCGTTTGTCCTCTCTCGTTGTTACGCCGGATTGTTTGCCCTGCGCTGTCATTTCCTTCGAGGCTCCGCGAAAAAATAGCCAAAAACGGTTGCTGTTAATTGCGGCACTATTTTCGTTTTCAATTTCCTTCATGTCATGAATAAATGATTAGCCGTAGGGCACAGTGCAGCAGATTGTGCACCCCAACCCTTTTTGTGGTTCACTTACCAAACGGGCTTTCCGCATTAGTCATGTGGAAAACACCTACCTTGATAATGGGAATATAATTCTGTGTAATTTGTTTTCGACCTTTTTCCCCAAAGTCCAGTGGTCGCGGTGCCTTATTGATCGCTCGACTGAGTCATAGTGACCCTTGTTGCCCCACCCACATGCGCTTATCTCGTTGGCCCGCGGCCAGTTTCGTTGGTTTAAACAGGCACCCCCGCGCCTCCGGGCCACTGTCTTTCTACACGGGCGCGAGGAGCGCGCGCAATCGCTCGTGCTACGGAAACATGACCAAGGTCAATACTCAGCGCGCGCGCTCTCTCCATGCGTGGTTAAACATTGGTGGGTGAGTGACCGCTGCCCGAGGCCGTTTGCTGTTGGCGAAAACAAGTGCCATTCGTGGCTTGCGGGCACCCCTTGTGGAAGCACACGCTCCGCGTTGCGTCACATGCCGATCCCTTGTTTTCGAGTGCTGGCTTGCCCTGGCACGGCCATGACGTTGTTTACGGCGATAACTTTTTCTTCTTCTCATGTTCCTAGGCCGCGTGTGTGCGGTGGCCTTAGTCACTTGTTTGTCGGAAAAAATGTGTGTTTCAGTGGCGCGGGGGTACGCGCGTCGCTAATTGTTGTCCGACTATTCGGTGGCGGCCACAGCCAGCTCAGGCGCTTTGGTTTTGTCACTGATGCGGTGGGCAAAGGTTAAGGTGCACCGCAATGCGAGGGAAGCAGGGACCGGTTCAAAGGTGATGCCCACAGGCGAAAGTCTTTAGTGGCAATGAATTATTTACAACTGCGAGTGCAGCTTGAAATGGTTTTAGTTTACGACTGCTAAGTTTTTTGAATTCGAAATAGAAATTTATTTTATTTGAGATCTATAATAGTGCCAAAATGATGTGACGGAGGTAAAGGTATTTTAAACTTAGCGTTGTACAGAAGTTAGACTGGAATCTAAGAGAGAGGTTTATTGTTTGTGGGCTTTCCGTGAGAGCCTCATTTGTATGTGTGTTTTTTTCTTGAATAGTTTAGGTATTTGTGAAGGGTGGTAGTTTCTTTAATCGACGACACAGATCGATTTCGTTGGTCATTTTCGAAGGCTGTTTCATTTTATATCTTGATACGTTTTCTTATGTGTGCTGGCTTGTGTAAATGTGGTAGAAAAGTACTCTATAAAATCCGAGAACCCTTGACAGAAAACGACCAAACGTCGTTTAACAGCGGAACAGTTTCGTACCGTAAGCGAAACTGACGGGCCTTGCTATTTTTCTGTGAGCCATTCGCATAGACCGGCAGTTATCTATTTGTGCTGCGTTTGTCCATTGGCTATCGGCACCTCTATTCCTGGTATTGGCGAAACTTTGCATCAATCCATGAAGGCAAGCACTTATATATCCGTCGTCGCCACAAGCGTCCTTCGATATATCGAGCCCAAGTAAACTTTACGTCGCCATATGGCACCTGCTCTCCGCAGTGTATATTGAATTTACTGTGTCCAATATGTGACATTGAATTTACGCTATGTTACTCCCGCCAGGTCCCAATTTTGGATTTAAATATACGTTGAATGAAAAACTCGAAAACGAACTGTTTTTTTTTCGACTTTCTTTTGGTACAATCCTTTTGGCAACGGCAGTGAAATTATGTCGCCAAGTTTTCCGGTCGGGAAAACTAAACAGGCTGGATCAGGTTTACCCGCAACCATGCGATTTGACAAGGGTGTCCAAACGCCAGAGTTAAACAACGTATGTCAGTCTTTGTGCTCGGGCTTTGAATAAATTTGTTTCTAATGAAACTCTTCTGTGATTTCCCTTCGTGTAAAAGAGCCAGAATGAATCGACCGCCTCCACTACAAAATGCGCGATGCCTCACGTTATACGAGGAGAAAGCACCCCAGAGCGCGTTGTATAAGTTCACAAATGCGACCCAGATATTCGGCCTCGGGCAGGTGCTCGTGCCCCACTTACGGTGGGTTCGAGCGAGGTCGTGATGAATTGAAGCGTTCCATGTGTCTGAGTCACGACGGGAGGATGTAATCCCACATCGTTGGCGATCCCTTCGTAACTAGAGCGAGGCCGTCGCCGCGATCAATCGGTAGCCATTTTCTGTTAATTCCGATGGTAAGCGAAAATGTAAACTCCTTCAGTGTCTTTCGTGTATTTCTTTATGTCAAGGATCTGTGTAGAATTGTTACTGTGCCTCGACACTAAAGAATTGCTGGAAAATTATAAGTTTGTGCGTAGAAAGTCTGTTGCTCATGGCACCACCTTGACAACTTTTTTAAAATACCCTCCAGCGCTGCATGGTGTGATTGTAGTGTAAATCTAACAGTGAACATGTGATAAAAAGGATAAAACCACCGTGCTTCAGTTTATTCAATAAAACTGTTTCGCCATGGGAAAGGAACGGGGCCGTTTACAATAGAGCTTAACGTTAAACTGTCAAGGCTTTCATTTCAAAACTCAGCCTGACAAAGAAAAGGCGGCGCTTCGCGTCAATTCACAAAATCGCGTTACTCAGAACTCAATTAGTGCGCGTCGGCCTAACGAAGCGTAAGCCGCGTGTCAGCGCGACATCCAACGGCTTTCCATTCCTCCAACCACCGCCCGTGACTGGCGTGTCATGTGGGTTCAACCGGCGCTGCTCCTGGCCGAGTTAATTCCCAACTGGACATCGGCGACGCGCGCTGCCCGAAGCGCTGGGATGCCCTTCCGCCGTCCCATGGAAGTGGCGGGTTCACAGAGGTCCGCTGGCCGCCGCGATTTGCTTCCAGAAAACAAACACGAAAAGCGACGGGCGCACTCGAAAAGTGTGTCACTCGCGCACTAGCCCTTCGGTTTCCCGAAGCACGGTCGTCTACGTCCCCTTTTCATGGACGGCGCCGAGCGATTGACGACCGAGGGACGTTACGAGGTGACGTCATACGCGCACTGATCCACCATTTTCTTTCATGTTTTCCGATATCGAAAGACTCAAGCGTCACGGTTTGTGTGAGTCAGGGAGCCAACAATTTCTGGAATGGGCCGACGTGCACTTGATGCGGGCGCGTATAACGTCACTTGTCGGTATGTTTCCACGATTTTGAAAGTTTTCCATCCGTGGAACGCTAACGCTCTTTTCAATGGCAGTATCCGATAACCACGACCGGCCATTGTGTATTTGCGCCATTAAGCTTAACTTACGGACCCGTATTGTGCCTCGTGTGTTTTGCCTCTGGTGCCAGGATTAAGTACTTACGTTGGTCTACTAGACATTTCTATGATCTCAATGGCACTGTCAGTTTTTCGAATGTTTAAATCAGCAACTGCGCCACCTTTAAAGCGGTTATGGCAAAGTTGCAGTTCTTTGCGTCCTTTTTAAAAAAATTATAGTTGTAACGATTTGTGTGGTCGATTTGTGCAACTAATAATATTTAAAAGCTAAACTTAATTGTTCAGGTGCTGTTGAACGGTTACAATAAACTGATAATGTCGCAGTATTAGTTTTCGATGTTCAAATACATACCTTTGCACACTAAATGGGTTTACCAAACGGGCTTCTTTCTTCAAATCGTGACAAAAGTTTGTAAATCTTTGAAAACACGTGATTTAAAAAGGGTTTTCAACAAAGACTACAAGTAAATACGCCACACGTTTTTAAAACGCCCGCACTGGGCAACCAGTTGCACGTGCTCGTGTGTGGTGTTGAACACGGCACCTTATTGTGTCGATGTTGTCCGCATGAACCTCAATATTCGGATATGTTGTTAACACGGTGCCTTTGTGCAATCAGTTCCGAAAATCGACTTTCAGTTGTCGGTTACTCACTGTACTGACGCCATTGTTCAATATAAGAACTATGGCTACGTAAGCGGATGTGTTCTGTTGATGACACCGCAGTGGACATCATTGCGGTTATGGTACGTGTCAGGCAGGCGAAATGCATCGCGTTTATTATAGTTCAAGCCCTGCTATCTCGTTTAATGGTTGACCAGCGCTGTTCAAACAAACGGCCCTAAATGTTAATCGTTGTCTTCGTCGTCAACCGCATTCGCTAAAAACGATGTAACGCCTGGAGTTAAGGGAATCAAATACATTCGGAACGCTAACATTTTTGCGTTTCCACTTAAAAGCTTACAGTCTGTGTGTAACAATTGGCATTATTTGCAACAAACCTACTTCAGAAATCGGTAAGTCGTTAATTACTTTGCTCGAAACATTCGCGGTATTTTCGACCATTACATTTTTGCTGCCTCAACGATTTGAAAACAACATAACATTCTATGGTCACTCCGGGCTAATTTCAAAATCTAAATATTTTAACAAAAGGTCACACAAAAGGTTACAAAAAATAGCAAACATTCGACGTTGCCCTACACCAAATGAGTCATTGCTGTGGTATTCGGGATTGGCTGGTCGCCATTTTGTTGTCTCTGGCACCGTACTGCGGTTGTCAACCGGCGGAATCGTTCCCACGGGATGTCGCAAGTATTCTTTTGTGCGCTTATTGAGCACGTTTCTGTTTTACAGCAAAGCCGTTTGTTTGATTTACCTAAAAATGGCCAACGTTGTGTAACTGTTGCTTTGTATCGACAGGATAAAAAACGCATACAACGCAAAGTTCAGTGTACAATCTCTGTTTAAAAAAAAAACATGTCCTGGGGTTGTCACTTTTTGTTACCGAGTATTTCTAAAACATTTAATGCCTCACTAGATACCAACGAATTCGAGAAAAAAAGCCAGATTGTTAATGGAAAATGTCGCTTTTGATAAAACATTACGCTATGTTGAAAACGTTTTTGTCGCTTTTCGCCATTCAGCACAAATGCTTTCGAATCCAAATATTCGATAAAGACGCACTTTTAGATCCGAATACTTTGTGCTTCGTATCATTCAGATTTTAAATTTGTACATTGTGTACATACGTAACACTACGTTTGCCGTCCCCTGTGCATTATTTCTTGGGTAGTTGCGTAACTTGCGGCNTGCGCTTATTGAGCACGTTTCTGTTTTACAGCGAAGCCGTTTGTTTGATTTACCTAAAAATGGCCGACGTTTTTATGTAACTGTTGCTTTGCATCGACAGGATAAAAAACGCATACAACGCAAAGTTCAGTGTACAAGCTCTGTTTGAAAAATAAACACGTAGATGTCCTGCGGTTGTCACTTTTTGTTACCAGGTATTTCTAAAACATTTAATGCCTCACTAGATACCAACGAATTCGAGAAAAAAGCCAGATTGTTAATGGAAAATGTCGCTTTTGATAAAACATTACGCTATGTTGAAAACGTTTTCGTCGCTTTTCGCCATTCAGCACAAATGCTTTCGAATCCAAATATTCGATAAAGACGCACTTTTAGATCCGAATACTTTGTGCTTCGTATCATTTAGATTTTAAATTTGTACATTGTGTACATACGTAACACTACGTTTGCCGTCCGCTGTGCATTATTTCTTCGGTAGTTGCGTAACTTGCGGCAAACTACGACCGACGATTGCTTACACCACAAATCAAAGTGACTCACGCTCCTCACCACGAGTGATGATGCCACGTTGCAGGGACGAATATGTGTGACAGGCATCTGTCATCGTTGACGCTTCGTGTCATGCAAAGTGACGTATCAGGCGCCGGTCATCTCGGTTCGACAAATACCGTAAGCAAACCCCGCTGCAGATCCCGGCATCTCGCTATGCTGAGCACTTTCGTTGACGGTTTGGGGTTCTCCCGTCTTCTGCAACGGCTTTTTTCGGTTTTATGGTTGCAGATTGCATGACAGATGAGTCCGTTTAAATAAGCAGTACTGGCCTTTTGCCCACGTTGCCTATTAATATCAACATTTTTGCGAGCTGATTTATCCATATAACTCACTAAGGCGCATTGGTGATTGGAATCGATGACTCTGACATGTTGTTCCACCTTTACTCAAAACACAGCGTCCAATATATCATCTTCCACAGAGGCTTATTTGACAAAATTTTCCGAAAATTGAAAGACGGTACAGTGATAAATCCGCGTTGAGCTTCTTTGCCACCAAAATTTACAATTTCACGAAAATCATAACGGACATCGACATGTCAGATTGCTCAACGTTATATTTGCATGTTAATTTCAAAACACATTACCGCAAGCCTACAGTCAGCGGATGCGTTATCTTCCCACACACCTCCAAGCTCAATTTAGCACCAACGATGTGAAATTGTAGCAAGGCGTCATTGTGAGTTCGACAAGAGCAATAGCATCAAACTTGTTTTAAACTGCCTCTAACCCGTTGCGTTTGGGTATAGGAAGCTAATTGTCGGTGAGTCATCAACACGAAATAACAAACAACGTTCTTGTTTCTACACGATGACATTAGATTTGTTAACTTGCATTTTATAGTAAGGGGCGGGTGGTTCTCAGTGAAGTAGCTGAAGAATATCTTCCGTCGCAACGGATGGAAGCGACGTATTTCCGCCAGCCTTGTATTTACCCAATGTTGATGTTGTTGCCGAGTGTGCGTTATACGTGCATGTTGGTGCGCCGTAACTATATAGGCTTTATGGTCCTACTTTAAACATGTTTCGACGCTAGTGCACGAATACATGTCGTTCACTTTTTAAAGCAAAACTTAATTCCGATACATGGGATAAATGTGATTGCCGATGTTAAAAGTATGTGCTGTACGGGTCGTTTTTGGACATTGGGACTCAGACGTCTTTGACGTTGCGTCGCTTTGCAAACCTGACCTTAATCTCCAAGCATGCACAATTTGTGTTTTGTGTGCGCTTGTCATGCGCGAAATTTGGAATTCAACGCCTATCAACGTCTATGCGCGTTTATCGAGGGCACTTTGCCCGTCAGTTATGAGTGGCGATGCATGTCCTGCGATGTTCACGGTTACGACTTAACCCAATTCTTCGGGTTTTTATCGACCACAGGCCCACCTAAAACCAGCACTATCTCGGCTGGTAATGTGCTCTCTGATGCCGTTGAAGGTTAATGGAGAAAATGCCTAAAAGATTTTAGTATTGGAGGCAGATCCAGTAAATTTGAGTTCGACGAAAGCTCGATTACAGTGCTATTGATGTGTCAGTGTATGTAGAAAATGCAAGACAAAGCCTATAGTTCGAGGCAAGCCGGGAAATGCAGGAAATATGGTATTTTGACAGATGTCCTGCTACAATGATATTAAATGACTTGGTTCTGTTGTTCGCGTTAACCGCTTTGTCCTATATTTGCCCATTAGCTGGATTGTGGGTTATTTAAGGGGTTTGTGATTCAGATCGCTTCTGTTGCTGCAAATGCCATTGCACCTACTATTAAATGATACGCGTTATGGCTTGGGGACAATGTATGTTCTGTGACTGGTTGGATAAGGCGCTGCTCCCTTGGATCATGAATCATCAGTCGTTTTTTCCTCTGTTGCGACGAACTGCGCGGCCTTATTTCGTTTCCGGACAGGCGCAGCATCATCTTTCACGTTGATGTAATTCCTTTATTCAACGCCCTGTCAGCATTCAGCAAGATTAAGGCCCAGGCGTATGGTCCAGGCACGCGTGCATTCTCAGTCAAGACGAAACTTTGCTGTATAGTTAAAAACGTTTCTACCCGCAGTGTCGGGATTGAGTCTTTAGAGTCATGGACAATATCACAATCGAAAAACGACGTTAAAATTGATTTTTTGTTGTGGTTCAAGGGTGGTTTTGTAAGTCAGTCGCATTGGCGTTCAGTAATAGTTTTGCAACAGCAGTAAATGTGTTTGGCTCGAAATTGCAGACGCACCAAAATGGATTGCAAGCAATGCAATGAATCCGTCAGGTGGCGCTAGTCTGTCGTTTTTTAGATGACTTTCGCTTTGTTATACTCGATCTGCGCGTGTGTTTTAAATAATGGTAAAACTGTTTTATTGATCCGGGCGTCGTTTAATGTCAAGTCGTAAAAATCGAAACTAAACCCTTAGGGTAAAAAATTGCTGCAAGCGTCAGGATTCTCGCGCGAATCGTATTGTGCGGACGAAAGCCGCTCATTAATTACCAGTTTATTTTAATTGAGAGATGCCATCAGGCATTGTGTGTGCGATCATTCAAAGAAAGGTGGTTCGCGTGCAACTATCAGACATTGGCGTTCTATTGTGCGCTTTGTAATTGCCCTCGGTGAAGTTAAAATACTCCCTTACGCTCTTTGCAAACTCCGGTACTGACTAAAACTATGACATTCGTTGCGTATTTGCTATACAAGTCATATGGAGTTGTTTTATGTATATTAGACCACCTTTTCGGCCGTAGTGGTGGGTAATATAACGCTGAATTCGGATTCCAACTAGACGTTCGTGGCTTGTTTGCAAAACAAGTTATACGAAGTTGCTCTATGTATATCAGACAACCTTTTCGACCGAAGGCGCAGTTCCGCGAACGGCCCGATCCTTTAGATCGTGAGAAGTCACAAGAGTGAAACACCTAGTCTTCGCCAGCATATGCTGGTTCAGTGTCGGGCAGATGGGCTTCACAAAGCCGACTGCAGGTCACTGCAGAGCGAAACGCAACAAGAAAGAAACAAAACGGGAGACGCAGGCTGTGCGTGGAGGTGACAAACAGCTTCCGCCCAGCTTATGGCCCTGCTACACGCACTGATCAAGCGTGCGCCTCTTGTTTTCAGCCCACAAATGCATCTCGCTTCAACCGACTTGCATGCATTTGCCCTGACTCCTACATAGGGACAGGTGGGAAGCGATTTATCGGCGCCGGTGTCAGGCAGAGACATTGGACAACATCAGGCTTGCAGAGCGATTAGCGTGGGGGGCTGCCTGGTTCGGGAATTTGCCCGAACAATAGACCGCCCTTGCCCGGCGGCAATGAAGCTGAATCAGAATGAAGCGTGGAAAAAAGGTATTCGGTCTTTGGAATTGAGTGTAGCTTGGTATTCAAAGCTAGGAGTGCAGTGCACGGGTGAAGGCGAGTCACTGTCACAACGTTATCGTTGCGTATTAGTAATTCTGCACAGGAAGCGCAGACGTGAGTCGTTGGTGAGGGGCCGTGCGCCGCGCGCAGTTCGTTTACAACGATTAAACAAAACGTCGCTGTCACGACTTCTTACGCTGGGGTGACGCGCGCGAGTTCTGTTAATGACAAACAATTAGCGCGGGCCGCCCTGCATGCGGGTCAGTGCAACTGCCCGAGCCTGCGGTCAGTTGATCGAGAGACGCTTAATGTGGCCTGGGCGCTCTTTGCTTATCAGCCTTAGTAGAAGTGCATCGAAATGTTAGCGCAGTACATGTATATGATTCACTTGCTGATTAGATCTACAGAAAGTACACGCACTTTGATATATTTGAATTAGTGTTTTATGGTTTGTTTTGGTTATGCTCTTGCAAAAGGCGACTGCAAATCGCAAAAAAACTGTTGTGTTTAAAGATCATTTCAGTGGCCGCAAAGCTTTGTATTTAAACTCTCTTTCGTTTCAACAGGTTTGTAGTGAATTTACACAGTAGCGAAGTGCCTGCCATTGATAATAGAAAGTCGAGTGCTTTGCTGCACATAGAATGAGTTTAGACTTAAGTCGGCACAGAATGGAGGGCATCAGCGGTCTGTCGCTAATGTCGCAGCCACAACGCTCTTTTCTCGACAAGATTATGAAGAATCAAGACTCGATGCCCGATATTGCAATGAGCATTCCTAATTTGCAAAGCACTCCTGGCCTTCCGCACCTTATGCGAGGCGGCCTTGGTATGCCTAATCTGAGCAACTTGAACAACTACGGCTCACCGTATGTGTTCGTACCAAGTTCGAACGATGGCATGTCCCCGAAATCCCCGCCGAATCAGATTTACGACTCGGAACGTAAAGGTAGGTTCGAATATTGCCGGAGTTTAAGGCATTGCGCCAAACTGGTATTGAAGTTGTGAATGGCGTATTTTCGTGTGCGCGTAATACCAGGGGTACATGGAGAAGTGATCGTGTCGTGGTCGGTATATGTTACAGAGAAAGGTTTCCTGACATTATGGATTTCGATGAAAACGGATCGTGACCACCGGACGTCGTTTCTACAAAAACGCGTCCGTTGCATTTCACAGTGGTGCTATTGTAAACATGTCCTCATCTAGTATTAGAAACGATTTGCATGGGTATTTCAGAGCAGGTCACGGGTAGTGCTCAGTGACTTTTAACGCCCCTCTGGGTTCTGCCCGTTGCGCTAAAAAGGAAAACTGTCATGCTCCCAGGCAGTGCTGTCCGTGGTTTTTGGCCCCGTTGGTTATTCATACCTTGACGTGAACATAAGCCAATGCCGTCGGCTGATTCGTTCCATGTTTAAAGAAAGTCTATTCCTTGTTAGGCGTTGTCGGGCCATACGGTCACGAGACCTAATATTTCACAATTTTGGTCCTGCACCAGTGGAGTGCGTAATGTGTCAGGTTCGTGTTGGCGTTGGGCAAGTCCGACAACGTCACACGGGACGCGAACGTCACTTCCGCCGCGTGATCACGTGAACGCCCACATATCGGTCGTCGGTTGTTTGTTCACCGGTTGCTGTTGTGTTTTGCACAAAACGCGCGGACCGTTTTGAACTCAGTCGATAAAGGTGGTGAGTGCACGTAGGCAAGGGGGAATCTCCGTGTTGATTGGGCTGTGAAAAACGTTTAACTGCATCTACCACCCAGTCCACATCCACATCCTGCCCTCAGTCAAAAAAACACCTATAACCAAACTAGGAAAATCAGATCATTGTGCAACTAATTGCGGCCATAATCACCTCATATTGTTTGTCAATCACACAAGTCATCTATAGACAAAGGGCAACAATTACGTCGCCTTGCTTTGGATAACAATTCAACCTGTGCTTGGTGCGATGCTTAGGACGAGTTTTCGATTGTCAGTAAAGGACGGTGTGTTTTCTGGAGTAGAACATTTTATTTATTTTATTGTCAATTTTGGAAAAGTATTATCAAACAGTAATATCCTGTACTTTATATGTCCCCTATTTTATTTCGTTGTTACTTTTAGAAAATTAGTAACAAACAGTAATATTCTGTACTTTATGTACGCCCGACTGTTAACAGCGCGAGATTTCTAAATCAACCGTATTATCGACCATTAAAGACAGATACCAACAATGTTGAACCTAACACGACCCGCATTTTGCGCTGCACATGCTCGTTAACAAACACGCCCGTTCGTCCGGAGCGTCGACAAAATGCGTCGAAATCTTTACTTTGTAAGTTGTAGCCCGTTAATGTTGCTTGAGTGCTTCTGAGTAAGTGCTGGCATTCACTCGCCTATGTTGACGCACATGTCGTGGACCGATGCCAACATCATTGACGCGTCGCGCTGCAAATCTTCGTGCCTGAGTTTCATGGGCGCAAGGGTCAGACTTCGGCCGGCAGTGACGTCCCTGCACCCCAGTTTTTCCCACATGACTTTGCTCTCGCACATCGACGGGCTAGAATTTGCATATTACGCGAGTAAAGGTCAGGTTGAGGCAAACGTGGGGCATATGACATTTATTCAACCAATGGGGTGTGCGGATATATTTCTTAGAACGCCGCCGGCATAAAAAATGCGCTTCCAAACTTTGCGCTCAACAGGCGGAGCATCCGTCAACCTTCACCTGCAATTCGTGAAAGAAGGAAAATTCCCAAGACCAGAGCGCAGTTGTGATTGGCCGAGGTCCATAAGGCGAAATGTTTGTTCCTTCCACCTTTTGATATTACTCCGCCCACTCCAAGGAAGTGGTCCTGGGATTATTTCGTGACTAACCGCCGGGTTTACTGATGCTTGCTGTTCGCCACGTACCAAAGTTGCGGGAAAGCCCGTTAACCAACGGCGTCCGTGTATTTTCAGTCCAAACGTGCATGCGGAAACTAAGGGTATCAGGCGAGGGCGAGCACACGACATGACTTGCACATGATAAGAAACCTTGGTACACTCTTTTCGATCGGAATTACTCAATGTCGCAAATTTAAACTATAGAATCCGCCGTGCTGCGACGAAAATTTTCTACATCAGTATTTATGCAAACATTATGACAAAACCAATCGAATTAAATAAAATACACAGACAAACGTTATGTTCATTAACGCATTAGTATACAGGTTTTCTCTTTTGGGAATTTTTGTTTACATCACAAATCCAAGTCAATTCTAATAAAATACAAGACATACTTTTAAGTATATTAACCCATTAATTTACAGGATTTCTCTTTTTGGGGATTTCATACGTTCATGGTCATGAAAAGTCATACGATCATGAAAATATGTTAGTTCTGAGTTTCAATTTTTGTTTTGCAGAAGATGGCAAGGAGGTGAAGAGTTGTCTGATCTGTGGCGACAAGGCAACCGGATTGCATTACGGCATCATTTCGTGCGAAGGATGCAAAGGCTTCTTCAAGCGCAGCATCTGCAACAAGCGCGTGTACCGCTGTACGCGCAGCAAAAACTGCGTGATGTCGCGAAAACAACGCAACCGCTGCCAGTTTTGTCGCCTGCTCAAGTGCCTTCAAATGGGGATGAATCGCAAAGGTGAGATGCCCTTCCATGTGACGCAGCATAATTGGTCATTTGCCTGTGTAAATGGCGACATTTTGTTATCGCTTATTGAAAAAGCGACCGTGGGTTCGACCTTTCAAAACGCCCATGACGAAACACTTGATCATTCACGCGACAAAGGCCAGTGTGCCCTTAAGGCGTCATCGTGTTATTTAAAGCTCGCCGTTTAACGTGACCCTTTGCGTGCCCTTGCTGTAGCCTGACACCGTATTCGCGTCCATGCTTCTACATAAACATACCGAACCGTTGTGCTAGGTAAAGTTTAAGCACATCTTTTGTTTCTTCGATCTTCCACAATACCATGTATGACCTTTGCGAGATCGAAACCGACCTTAAAACTTTTGTACATTGTCTTTGTAGCGATTCGAGAGGACGGAATGCCAGGTGGACGCAACAAGAGCATTGGACCAGTACAAGTAAGTTGTATCTTAGTAGCAACTTCATTGTTGGAGTATTAGTCATCGGACAATATGCAAAAAAGGGCTTGTGGAAATCCTGCTCCCCGTCAAGGCGCTGTTACCAGCTGTGTGAAAAAGAAGCGGATAGTGCGTTTCCTCAAGTGCGATAATTTTACTAATTTTTCCTTGTTATTGTGCTACAATTTTGCCGCATAGGCGTAAGTGACATGACAGTATCCGGAAAATTTTACTACGATGTGTTGCAATGCCACGTCTCGTATAAGATGCAACTCGCTTTCGAGACACAGTTTCTGCCCATCACCGGGTTTTCGGCAACTTCTCACATCCCCGTTCTTGCTTTTTCTTTCCAAGGCCACTAACAATGCCCAGAGCAGGATGCGCGGGCTACGAGCGTGCGATGACAGGTCGCTTGCGTAACAATCGTAACCCGATTTAAGTTGCGTCAACTGTGCTGCGTTTCTCCCGTACGGTCACCCCACGACCGCCGGCCCGATCAAATTTCACCAAGTCACTACCATAAGCAACGCTTCTGAGCGGATGCCAGCGCATGACTGTTAGCATACGGGATGCGTGGAACCTGGAGCGCCTACGTAGACAGATGTTGTTCTAACGTTTTCAGCTTCGTTTTTTACGCACTTTTTCTTTGTGAACGTATTTACTACCAATGCAGGCGAGTTTGTCATGTAGGCCTCCCACGTATGGCTTCCAACTTTGCACCGCTGGTTTGAAAATTTCAGTGTGATACGACTTTACAATCGCTGTTTCCCTGGCTTATCTGCGCAATGGCCTGTTTTGCCTACACGTCCAGCGGTCCACACTAGGCACGCCATTTTGATTCCAATCCATGTTCATGTACAGATTTCGGACGAGGAAATCGAGAGAATCCTCTCTGGCAAGGACTTTGAGGAAGAGGAAAAACAGCAACAGCATCAACAGCAACAACAGATGTCAATGAACATGGATCACTCGGGCAATCCCTTCCCGTCCTTAACACACGGAAGTCATCCCAGCTTTTTGCCGTATCTTCCCCCGGGGGCGGTAAATCAAAACGCCGCGAACTCGATCAACTCCAGTACGGCGTCGTCGCCATTGCTGAACGGCTTTCGCGGGCCAAACGTTTCTTCAGGCATTCCCATGACAGCACGCAACCTGTTGGTCGGTGCTAACGCTCAATCACAATTCGTGCCTTCCATCGCTGGCGCTCAGTTAAGGTACGCGCTGCTATATTATTAATGGAATAGTTCTAACCATTTGTTCTACGCAAAAAAACAAAATATTATGTCCTAAACTATTTAATATGGCCGATATTAATTGTGGTACATTGTGCATTTACTGCAAAGCGTGCTTTTAGGCAATTTTATAAATATTCATGTCACAACTATTCTNTCACAATTCGTGCCTTCCATCGCTGGCGCTCAATTAAGGTACGCGCTGCTATATTATTAAATGAATAGTTCAAACCATTTGTTCTGCGCAAAAAAACAAAATATTATGTCCTAAACTACTTAATATGGCCGATATTAATTGTGGTACATTGTGCATTTACTGCAAAGCGTGCTATTAGGCAATTTTATAAATATTCATGTCACAACTATCCTTTCGTAATTGCGAACACTTGCCCTTGTCAGAAAAATCGTGACAGATCGGGTGGACAGTTAGACCCAGATTTATTTGACGTTGTACTTATTAACCAAAGCCTTTTTTCATACAGGGACAATCCGTACTACACAGGAATGACAGGATACCATCTACCTCCACACATAAGCCAATATACAATGCAACAAAACCAAATGACCAAGTAAGTAAACAGGTTTGCCGTGGCTAACTCGTAAACACGCCATACGTTTTGGTTTGTATAATAACTGCATATCCAGCAATCCAGCCCCAGAGTTAAAATTTTAACATGCAAGGCGGCTTTGTGCAGGCATTTTTTCATTTGACCAATTAAAATAGTTATACGGCATGACGCTATCTCACTATAGCCCAACCAACCATCAGCGAGCTTGCATGTCAACAGTTTGTTGCGTATATTTACAAAACTTACGAAGGCAGGCGCGTACGAGAGGATACCCGTACGTTTTCCAGGCAATACTTTATGGCTTTCGAAAAAGTGCACAACCCCCAGCAATAATTTAGCTGTGTTGCTTACGACTTGATAAAGGGAAGTCGAAACGTCCTTCCTGCTCGTCGTTACCGCCTGACATGAGATGCGTGATGGTCCTCTCGCATAAAGCATCCGGACCTACGGCCGATACCCCATATACGCCTAGTGTTGCATATCGTGGGAACGTCCAGTATTTATGAATGGATGCTAACGTTACGAAATGGGAGCGTTCTCCACAGGCCATTATGTCGATTCCACGAGCCTGGTTATACGATATATTGTACAGCGTAAACATACACACAACGGGGAATGCAGGCAGCACGATCATATTCAATGACCCTGGTAGTATTCAAATGCACAAGTTAAAGGGTCAAACCTTCCGTGCAAGTTATGTCTGGCGTGTTTCCTCGAATACACGGACTTAGCATCATAGTGGCCTAACAATATGCAAAGCTAATGTGCAATTGTTTGATTCAGAAATCGATCTCCAGAACCCGCGTCTGAGTTGACAAGCGGCAACTTGGTCGAACAACTTGTCATGGCTGAAGACGTCGACGCGCTGTCGTCGATAAACGTTGACCAGGTTCCCAGCGAGGGTCCGATCTCAAAGGTTTGTTTTTCCACTACTTCTGGACAGATTTTTTTTAACACCAAGTTGAGATGTATCAACATTTTCTTAAACCCGTTAACGATTTTATGAACAACAAAGTTTTTGTGAACAAAACGCGGGTTTCGACCTTTGGACCAAGGTCCCGCTCTGTTCTTTACGGACCGAAGTAGTTACTTTTTTATTTTTACCCTTTTATTCTTTTATTTTATTATAAGTAGTTACCCCTTTTTATTGTAATCTCTAAGTGAAGTGGCCGAAAGGAAACGTGCAAGTTTTGCAGTTGTTAGTTTCTATAACATATCTTTTTCTTACGTGACTTATTTTCTTCTCAGGGTCAACTTTTTGGATTCCTATGCAAAGTTGCCGATGAGATGTTGTACAGACAAATCGTTTGGATCAAAAAGCTTCCCTTCTTCGACAGCATCTCCATAAAAGGTTTTGGTCATTTATAAAGTCCAGCGGTTGTTCGCAGTGTTTCCCTTAGCCGCACACGGTCCAGCACGGTGTCATGTTGCACCAGTAGTGCTCCGAACATGCCCTATTCCTACTTGTTTCGTCTAAAACTAGCTTTGTGTTACATGGCACAGACCCTAACAATACCAGTGGCAGTGCGTATGTTTTGCCTACCGTTTCATGTCCCATGGCGAATTTCCTTGAAAAACATTAACTAAAGCACGATTTTTGCTTTTCGCAGCTTAGCTAGAGCACCGTTGACAGCCTTTCTAACCGTTACGTTCTTTAATGCAGTAACATGCGGCTTTGGTTAGTTTTAAAATAGCGAAACGGCATTTGGCTGCAGATTAAGGTAATTAGTCGCAGTGCTCACAGGCAAACTTGACAAAGGCCATAAATCAACGGTATATCATGGAAGACTCGTAAATCCCCTTAACCGGCGTGGTTTCCACTTCGCTGCTGGCACCAGCACCGTCCCTAATCATTTTTCAAATGCGCCCGCGCCTAGTCATTGTCAGCTCATTACAAATTGCTAAGGCCTGCTTAAAAACTCGTTTGAAATTTCGCTTGTGGCAAACCGCTGTAGAAATGTCCTAACATTTGCCGTTTTCTGACCAATTATGCCAATGAACTCGCTTGCCGCTATGGAGCACTGACGTTTTACCGGAAGACGATAATATTTCACGTCTGAAGGATGTAGGTTTAGTGAAAAATCGTACTTTATCTTGTAAAACTCTCAGCTTTTTTGTGTTGTGTGGATACTGCAAATATTTTAGTGCATCTTTTTAGATTTTACTATCCATATACGTCATAGTGTTTACCCGTATTTCCTTGTACTTGTGCTAAGCTTTGTTTTATTTTGTCGTATCAGATCACACAACTTTATTGAGCACAACGTGGGCTGAGATTATTTTGCTGGCTGCCCTTTGTGTGCATGAGGAGCAGCTGTTCGGTGATTTGGCTGATATCACATCGAGATACGTTCCCGACAGCGAGGAACTTTCGCGGTAAGGAGATGTTTTTATACTCAAAACTGTTAAGATGTAAATATAAATTCTATTTATAAATTTTGTTTCAAAATATGCTCTATAAAGGCAATATAAAGGGCTGGTGAAAACACTACCAAGCGACTAGTCGTGGAAAGCCGCTGCTTCTTGTTAAACATGACTATACAGCTCAAAAACGCGTACAATGCACTTAATGAATGCCCTGGGTTAAAGGTTGGCGCACCCAGATAACTAAATCCATGTAGCATGCAGTGCCAAAGTCGGGATGCGAGCACCGGAAACAGCATAGACAACTGCGCGCTTATTGTGTTTTGTTTACAAAACATACGGCTCTGCGCGCCTATCAAAATGCATGTGACCATCACGAGTATTCATGTGCCGACCATTTCCTGCTGCTTGCGACACTTAACCACCTCAAAACAATGACCATCGACGTCCGGTGATGCGCAAGGTTGCGTTAAGTTTCAGTTTATCTAACCTTGAGCACCACGGTCGGTTACAAAGTTCGGGCGGAGTTGGATTGCCTCCAGCTAATAATAGAGAACGGACGCGGAGAGGCGCAAATTGAGAAATTTCCGCCCGCAGTTTAGATGGATAGAAACCTAGGTTCTGCTCCGGGAAACGCCATTGTCACCCTCCACAAGCACTGTGCTTTAAAACGACTGAGCGATGGTCGCGCGCAAGTATATGTGAGCGTTGTAATAAAGTAACAACAAGATGTTAATATCGAAACCAGCAACATGTTCATGTGTCTTGTAAAATGAACAACCGTATGAGCGAGTATATTGTGACCTATTGCGAAACAAACCACAAATCGCATTGGAATCTTGTGTCTTCTAACGAGTCTTTTTTGAGAAAGGTTGTTTTGTTGTAAATACGAATGCTTGTGTGGCATGCAAGTGTATGTGTAATGTTTTAAAAATACGGATTTGCGTTCGCCGAATTGCCAGATTAGAGATCGTGTTTCTTATAAAGTCAGACCACATGATCTTACAGTGATGTTCTTCAACATTTACAGGTTCACTGATTATGAAATGGAGATTCTTGAACGTATGACGTATTTATATCAAAAGTTTTCGCATCTGCACATCGACAAGGAGGAATACGTCATTATGAAAGTCATCAACTTTCTTAACCAAGGTTTGTTTGTTTAACTGCATCATTGTCATGCACCCGTGACGTCAGCGACTTAGCCTGGGCCTATTTAGTCACCTCTCGGGGCAAATTATCACGTGACAGAGGCTTTTGCTTTATGTGTTGCAATACGTCTTCAAGCACATTATCATTACGCCATTTCCGCTCATTTACACGGTTTAATTTGACTCACTCTTTTAATCACCCAAGCCCTTATGCGTCAGGTCGATTTAGGTTTTTACCAAGCTTGAACGTATAAAATAATTTTTATATCGTCAAAAACAGAATTTGATAAAAGTTCTACTTTGTATACAGTGGAAGGAGTGAAAGCTGTTTTGATCTCCTAAATACAACGCGTAAATGGCTGACTGCATTAAGCTTGTGCATAAAAACGTTAGAAGTGTGCATTCCACATAGAGTCACGGAAGTAAAAAACAAATAACACGCGTGTTAATTTAATTTCCAACAATGATCACGCACTAGGCAATTAAAAAAATGGCGACGCAATTACAGTCCAAGTTGTCGATTCCATATTAGTCGCAATCGGGTCTTTCGGTTTTGTCTTCCTTGTGGCGGTAAAGACCAAGACTTGCCGAGTCACGCAGCTCCGTCTGATCTCGGCCACGTCGGTCACGAAGCCCTCCCCGCCCCAAATAACGCATGGTATTTCGATCTGTCACGCAGTCGCATTTCCGTGCCATTTAGCAGAGCTGCTGACTTGTACACACGATCTTAGATTGTCGTAAATCGCCTATGATGTTGCAGTTTCGCACGAATATAGGCATGTTCACATGCACGAATACGCAAGCCCGGCTTTGGTGACTTTAAACATGCTTCGCTGATTAATTGCAACTGGCTGTGCGATGCTTCGGAAATCTAAATCCAAACGTTATAGTAGGGCGTTATATTTTGAATGTGAATCGTTGGAAACATTGGCATTGCGATGTTTTTTGAGGGATGTAAAATACCTTTGGCAAGTTTGTTTTCGGATTCCTATGAATTCGCAGTTTCGCTGAGGTCAACCCGTGTGCGGCGCACCTTTACTCACCGCGCCACATCCAGAGTTTAGTTATCGTTCGCATTGGCCACCGTAGCACGCCTTCCTTATACGGGCGCGTGTATTCCGATCCGTCCTTCCTGGAACGCTACAGCCCCCATTCGATTATGATGAAAAAAATCCGATTTGTGACGTCGCGTCGCTTTCCGAGAAATTTCATGCTGCGACATGGTGGCCCTGGTCCAATATGCGCTCTGGCCTTGCAGCAAGGCGACATATTCCAACGGCCAGTGGTCAGCGGGCAGTGACGCCTCTCATGTTCTGTCTCGATCGCGTGCTCTGTCCATCACTGGCGACTCATGCTTTCCGCGAAGGGGCGTCGCCGTGGTCTTACCCACTCGCCGTTTCGGGATAAACTAACGGGAAAATTAAAATGGTCCTAATTTAAATATAGCCGACTCAAAATCCCGTGTAGTTTAAGTTAAACTATCGCATGGCGCAGTACACATCTGACGTGACGTGAGCCAAAGGGATGCTTTCGCACGACTCGCTAGTCATATCATAGGTGCACTTTTGACGGACACTAGTTTGGCGCTGAATAACATAAAACTTGGCCCACGCCATCCCCGTTAAGCTTGCCAAGAGACTGTAAGTGCAAGGCTTCGCAACAACGACGACTAAGCCAGGTTCGTGAATGTTTCAAGAGCGGCGTAGGAGGTATGTCACCTGTGAAGAGCGCCAACCTTTCCTGTTGTCATCGCAACTCCAATGCACTCTTGTAATATTACAGTACTGCAAGCGCACGCTTCTTACCGCATATCACCTCCAGTATGTTAGGACAGTATATTGGCTAATAGCGGTTACCTCCGAAACCAATACTTGCGCTTCTCTCGGTTAAGCTAATTTTATGGGCACATCTTAATTGACTTTCAAGCTAATCTGTTGTTAGTTGTTTTCAAAAAAAATCTGTCGCCATTCAGTGATGTCGTGCTGTCGCCAAATCAGCACGAAAAGGGCACATGTGTTGCGCAGTGGTGTCATGCTTACGTTAATAGGAAAATGTCTGCCTGACTTTGTGAAGTGAAAATGTCAAAACAAACTTTCCTCGGCAGTATGGAAATTAAAGTCAAATGCATTTCCTAGAACCGGGAACGGGTGGTATCTAGGTTAAATATCTCTTTCGTGAGCAAGGTGACCTCATGTTACTTTTCGAAATATGTTAGTAAATTTGCATTTTTCGTGTCTAGGCCTTTGTGCACAACGTGCAGTCGGCCTACGCGCATTGACACGTTGTTTACTATTTTGCAGTCGAGGTATGGTCAATAACGTTTCCGAAAATAGTCTCAACCATACAACTGTGTAAACTTAGTATTGTTTTTCGAGTATGCAAATAGGGGCGCCGCAAAAAATAAAATATCTTGAGGTTAAACCATGTTGCGGTATGAGAGAAATGTTACCTGAATAAACTTTGATAAATTTGCGCCTGATACTTTGCACATTTTAGCTCTTGGGTCATTTTCATAGGTTGGCATATGTGCGAATTTGAGCCGGTTCAGCACTTATGTATCGAGTTTATATCGAAACACGTTCAGGACTGACTTTTTTGCAACTTGTGATTTACTCCTGTTCAAAACACCAGTTCGCCACCAAATACCCAAACAAACATTAAGTTTTAATTTTCGTTGTACTCAACAGATATTAAAGGACTCGAAGAGGTGGATCGCGTAGAGGACATCAACAAGCGATACTGGTACGCGTGTCAGCGTTTTACCGAGATGCGAGCGATGGAGAGATCAGTCGAACGTCGGGGGTTGAATGGCAACGCTGCGGCAAACGGAGCACAACGCTTCCGCGATCTCATGCTTTGTTTGCCGGAGATCCGTTTCGTTGCTGGAAAGATGCTGAACACAGATGTGGCGAAGTTGCCGCTGCTGTTTAAGGTAATATACCTACTTCTTTAGTAAAAACAATTCAAAAGTGGCGGAGGAGAAAGCATTAAAAACATGAGACATACTGGTCAATGGCACAGGGTGATCACTCCAAAACGAACAAAACATAACATTGAATATATTTTTATCGCAGGCCATTTTGCACACTTGCAAGCTGCAAAAGGTGCAGTCCACACAGATCGCAGCAACTCAGATCATCACGTCATCGCCTCCACCCTCGCCAACATCATCACCACCTCAGACACAACGAATGGGCGCAATACGCGAAGACGATAAAATGGCCGCCGCCGTCACCATGCTTGATCTAACGCATCGTCAGCACGACCACGCTGTCCTCGGGCGCCACCACGGCAGCAGCGGATCGATTGGACCGCCATCGACTACCTCTACTGCCTCCAGTGGGCAGATCGTTACTTTGGGCTCGCCTCGATCCAGTCACGGGCGCAGCAGCCGTGACAGCACCTCGGAGTCCACATAAAGGCGGCGTGAGGCCCTCTTAACGCGAGTAAATACTGCATAAAAGTTTCCTGTCTTTGCACTCAGTCGCTTGGAACATACAGCAGCTCTCGCGCAGACGGTCACCCGATCGTCTATGCGTGCGTTGACGCTTTCATATGCAAGCATCCTACCTTAACCGAGCGACGCTCGCACTCACCGTCAACATATTTCTTTTCAATCACTTAACCTCTAAAGAGCAAATCAGCAAGCCGCAGCCATAGCAGCATCAACCGTACCTCCGAAAAACAACCGCATGCTTCTTTTTCTACGTTATTTTTGGTGACGGTATCCTCGACAAGCCTGTGCGGCCCGCTCCCGTTACTGTGACAGCAAACAAAGACGTCTACCTCTCAGCCGCCATGTGCCTCGCCCGCCCTAACTAACCGCACAACCTCTTACCAAAAGCCTTAGTGCGCGTATATACAAATATATACCTGATACGCATTTTTGCGTTGCTTTTTGAACGTAGAAACGCAAGTTGGTAAAGACTGGACCGGTATGTTCCTTTTGTAAACTTAAGGACAATCGTTTGTACGGAGACCGAGCAAGGCGCAGATTTCAACCTGCTCGTTTATTTATCAGCGCATTTCCACGTCTATTCTTCAGGTAAAGGAGTCAATACTGTGTCACGCAACTTCTTCACACGCTCCACATTACGTCCGTCTCTGAACCTCACCAGCAAGAGCCGATGTCGTGTATAAAGTCATGTTTTTTTGTTTGTTTCGCGCCGCGTCTTCACTCAGGGGTTACGGTGTGTAAGAATTTTCTTGCGAATCGATTGACTTCCTTTAGCTGGTCGTATACGGCCTCTCCCTGTACATATACAAACTATAATATGCCGTCTGAAGATTCCGCCGCCGACGCCACTAATTATCCGGCGCTGTGTTGTGGACTATGTCAAAGTAGCCGTGGCCTATAACTCCGCGATATTCCGACTTCTTTTGTGCACCGTGTGTTATTCGCGCTCGCATCCGATAAGTGTTGACGTGAGAGTCCGTATGGTATAGATGACGTACTTTGCTTGTTTGGAAAGCGCCACTTTTTTTCTCGCTTCGTGCTGATCCCAGCCTTGTCCATGTAATTCCATTTGATTCAGCGCGATAATCACCCCGTGCCGATTCCCATGAAGAAAATCAGCAGTTTGATTTTTTTGTTCAGTTCGCTTTTGTTGTTGCCTTTCCCAAGTGCCGCTTGCGGTGAGCTATGTGTTCTTCAATGACCAACTCACGTTGAAACCCGTTAAATTAGCCTTCCAGTAGCCCTGCCTTGCTGACGTTGTTCTGACCTCTTCACGTTGGCGAAAAATCCGAACGCCGACTTTCTAAATTCCAAACCCTTCTGTGAAAACCTCAATCTCTTCACGCCTAAGCCTCAGCTGGCCGCCTCTTTCTGTAAGGTTCAAGTTTTTGTTGCAGAGCAAAAAGCTATTTCTTCCTTTTGGGCACCTCTATCCATTTGCAATGATCTACTCGAAAAAAATGTGACCAAACTTTACATATTATTGCGATGTTCAAAACACTGCAAGTTTCCAACACCTTGAATTACCAGCCCAGATAAAAAAGCGCCTATAAGTGTCTTCATTAGTCGCGAATACCCAGCCTGTGTGTCCGACAAGCTCAGGTTTACTGATCGTCCTCGTACCGCCTATTATTATATTGTTTGTATGTTTGTGTTATATCCTCCCTCTGTGTTCGCGCGTAACCAATCAGCCGTCTGCTTCTGCGCTAGCGTTTGACTAATTTATCGCTCCCACCAACAATACCTCAACTATATTATTAATATTGTTATTCCGCTTTGGCCCTGCGTGGCTATCCACGTCTTATATTGGCGCCTCGAAATCCTATTTTGCCACGCTACCTCAAAACGGGTCGTGAATCTTGTGTTCTTATGTGTGTTTTTTTCGTTTCACTCGAATCAGTTGAAACAGCAGCACGTTTCCGTTGTGGCCGCCAAGATTCCCTGTCCTCGTAGCCCCCGAAGTCATTGTTTATGTGTACCCAGAAGAAACCCCGGTTTACCGTGTGTGTGTGTGTTTGTTTTTTTGTGTGTGCGGAAGGCTTATATTTGTCTAATTTACAGTCAGTCGTTTTGTTCACCCGCTCTTGGCGACCCAACCAACACAAAAACCGATACCAAAGCCGCCCGTGCTGACCCGCTATTTCTGGCATTTGTTTGCGACAGTTTGAGTTTGCGAATAAAGCACGCGCACACGTGACGAACATTGTATTTGTTGACCAGAAAAAAATATTTATGCAGTGGAATGTTGAACTTGCCTTGAATTACCTGGAGCGCCTTGGACTAAATTACCCATTGCCAATTTCAGCTGAACATCTGTACCAAGCTATTTACTTTAATCTGCAGAGCTTTTAAAGCGATCCAAGAGCATTTCACTTAACCAACCATATCATTAAAATGTTTTCCTTTTGGGGGGATAATGGGCCCATAAGACCCAAGGGGTATATAAGGATCAGACGTTGATTATTGCCCCGCAAATAGTTAAAACTTGGGTGTGATTTGGAAGAGAAATAGAAGTGTGAAAGTATCTTCATTTACCTTGAATTGCGGATTCGCAAGTTCTGAAGATTGTTAGCAAATGCGGTTAAACGTTTTACTTTCAATCAACAGAATATTCCTATTTTGTCAACATGTGACACACATAAAAAGTTCTTCGTGCTCCGTTTTGATGTTAAAGTTGTAACAGAGCATTCCACCAATGTTTCAATACAGTGAACAAGATCATATACAGCATTGGCCGATTGCTCAAAGGCGCGGTGCCACTACCTGCAAAAAAATGTTGGAGTTTCCGCTAAGAAGGAACAGATATACATTTGTAAAATGGCCATAATATACGTGTGCTGGAAATACGTGTTTTCGTCAAGCTTACATTTTGCGGCAACCTCCTTTCCGTCAGAAAAGTATCGAGCAAAGCAACCGTCACAATAGTCATCAATACACACTGCCGACGGGAAAAAAAGGGCAGGAGGCCTTAGAACACGGTGCCAGTAAACAGTTGGTCATGGTCCCGTTGTTTGGACACACCGCTCCTATATATTGGTATCAATTCAGAAGAGATTTTCTACAGAAATTTTCTTTAATAGTCAAAGGCCATGGTTTAGCGTTCAATATGAAGCCATCTTTAAGCATTAAATTTTATCTTGTTACTTTGTATAATGGTAAGGTATGATACATATAGGTATGAGGCCCATGCACCAGTAATTATTCGTACAACTACAGCTAAAAATTAGCAATGCACTGAACCGGCTTCAACAGATTCGGGCACAAGCTTCTTTTAACATTTTGCATGGTTGAAAACAATGTCACCGGAAAAACAATGTGCGTGCAGTGCCTGGTGTTTATTAAATTTACCTGAGCAACCGGATGTTAATATACAACACATTTTTCCACGCAAACCGCAGCGCAAATGGGCGAGGGATTCTAACAGCTAGTTTTACACGGGAACTCAAGACCTTCAGCAGAACGCATTCTTTGCCACTTTATTACAACGGTTAATATCAATAAACAAGTGTATTAAAAAACGAAAAACCCCCACTTGAAACCACTCTTACAAAAAATACATATATATCTCGTGCAGTGTGTCATTTTTTGCAAATTGGCTCCGTATATATTACAAACCAGTGGTTCTTAACCAATGGGTCTGGATAATGGCGAGTAGCAGGTGGGTAATTAGCTGAACTTGATAGTTGGAAATAATACTGTTTTATATTGAAGTTATGAAAGTTTCGGTCTGAACATAAATGGGTAATGAGGAAAAAAAGTTAAACACCAATTGACTATCGAGCTGATATGCACGGCAGGGGCATTTGTCACACGATACACCCACGTGAAGCAAAAGATATGTATACATTCCAACAAGCAGAAATCCTGTAATAAGGAATACTTTGAGCGTGATGTCATTTTTGGTCGATCATTGCTATTGCGACTATTGCTGTGACGAAAAACACAAAATAACCTGTTTATTCTTAACTGCTGCAAGAATTTTACTAGCCTATTTTGCACTGCCTCCACAGTGTTAGAGTGTTTACAAAGTTTGCGTAAGAATACAAGCTGTTAATAAATCGCATGCTCAATAAAGAAAACTTGACATAAGAATTTTCATTTTACTTAAGGCATTTTTCCCTACTTGGGCATTCAGCGACAGGAATGCATGTCGAATTTGCAGGATTTGCTTCAACCATGCCGTCGGGACAAGCACATCTTTCCATACACACTGCGATGCAATTCGGAACAAAATTGTCGCAAGTGGATGGGCAAGCAGAACCACATTTCGTGAAGACTTTAGGCGCCTCGCATCGATCTAGAAGTGGAGTTGAAAAGTTGTATTGCACGTTAAAAAGACACAACACGTTTGTTGATCGTCGGACTGTTGCTTGGACTCCGCTGCAAAACTGTTGTTGAGCTTCGTCAACAATAAACTGTTTGCAGAGTAGGACAAACGCAAACTGTGTAACATGCTCTTGCTCAAATACGAAAACGTACTTATGTTGTTGCAGAAAATTGTTCAAAAAAAGAAATAAGACGCCTGGTTACAAATTCGAGCAACCTTTTCTTGTAAATACTTTATCATAATCACAACTTGATCAGAATTTCACGTAAAAACTGAAAAAAACCTACAAACTAGGACTAAAGCAACAATTTTCAGACAAGCCATGTTTTTCTTACTTGGGCATTTTGCGACAGGAACACATGTCGAGTTTGCCGGACCTGCTTCCACCATACCGTCGGGACAGGCACATCTTTCCACACACACCGTGATGCATATTGGGACAAAATCGTCGCATCTGGATGGGCAAGCAGATCCACATCTCGTAAACACTTTAGGTGCCTCGCATGGATTTCCTATCAAGCTCAAATTATATATCACCCGTGTCAAATTGACAGGCCAGACTTTGTCGACCGCTTTTTACAATTGTGGAAAAGTTTTACAATCAATGCTATTTGCTGATCGTGGCAAGAGGTTTTTACAAGACATACATATGCACCTCGTTCATTGTGTCATTTAGCGAATTAGCTCCGTCTATGGAACATAATAGTAGTTCTTAACCTACGGGTGTAGATCAATGCTCCGCAGCCTTTATTACTGACGTCACGCTTTTAAACTTTCAAAATTTGGCGGCACACCTCAACCTGTGTTTTGCGCCAGGACAGATTTTCGAACATGATAATTTCTACTGTGACGTTGTAAAGGAGCATAAATGCACAATGGGTATTCTAACCAGAGGTGGGTAATTAGCTGAACCTGAAAGTCGAAAATAATACTATTTTAGATTAAGTAAGGCAAAACCTAGCAAGTCAGAAATTGGTAATGAGGAAAAAAGGTGAAGAACCACTGGCTACCGAGCTGATATGCACGACGGGTTTGACTAAAAGCCTGACTGGGCTGACTGGGCTGACTGGCCCCTGTGACTTTTGATATAACAGTGTTTCACAAAATATTTTTGTTCTGATCAGGCCTGACTTTTGTGATTGTCGGTGGGAAAAAGCCTGACTACTGCAATAATTTTCCATTGACTCAATACGCCATTTTCCCACCGACAAGCACTTTTCCCACCGACAAGCACAACAAAATTTTTTTTGAAACACTGCTATCAAAGTCAGGGCAGTCAGGCTTTTAGTCAAACCCATGCACGACAGGGGCATTTCTCAGACAAAAGTCATAGGTATACTGCAGTCAATTTTCGAAAAATCTAAAAAAAATTTTTCCCATGATTAATCGTTAAATAATTACAATATATACCCACGTGAAGCGAAAGATATGTACACTCCAACCAGCAGGAATCCTGTGATAAAATGTCCCTTCGAGCGTGATGTCATTTTTGCCCGATCATTGCTTTTGTAACTACAGCTTTGACGAAAAACACAAAACAACCCGTTTACTCGTAACTGCTGCAAGAATCAAACAGTTAACTGGTCGCGTAAAACGCACCACTTCCGACATTTACCATAAGCCTGAGCTGATTGTCAGCGTGAGGGTACAGAAATATGCCATCCCAAAGTCACAACTTTACCTTGATTTAAGCATTGGGCCGCATTTTAAAACAGTTGTTACCACTGAAGTACAACGTTTTTCGTTTGCTTAGCATAACAGTAAGTGCATGTATAAATGTTACCAAACAAATGTTAGATAAGCTAATCTACGCCAATCATTTGAGCTAATGCTGCACTTTTATCAAACTTTAAAGTCTGCCATTTTCTGATTTTACCATATTTTAATGAGGCTGCAAGTATAACAATAAACGTCACTTCCACAAAACGCAATAGGCCAGCGTTTTTGTACACAGTTCAGAACTTTAGCCAGTCAAAAACGCGATACAAATGCTCCTTTGTTACGCAGCAACAAAGCAAATGTGACGTCATGATATGGGATCCATAGTAAATTGACACCGATTGGTGATTCCTACAAAAACGCAATGGAACAATAGAAATGATGGTCTGGCATTGAACATACCAAACAAGTTCATTTAACCCAATTTACCAGAAAAATAAGGTTTTTTAAACGATACTTTTTTTACAGTAACCGTTGATTTCAGATGGTTCAAAGGGACAATTTTAGTTCATGCCAAAAAGCCTTCTTTTGCTTTACATCTCTGGTGCGTTTTTGCTGACAATTTAAAAATGGCCTTACCATATTGTGCAATGTATTTTTTGCCCCAGCCCTGACGCAAAGACACGTAACATCTATTTTGAGTATACTCTATCCGTTGAATGTAACCACAAATACACTTTTCGCGCTATATGTTACTAAATTTAACTTGTCTTACAAATATTTAGCATTGGTTTCAACAGGCCAGCTTTAACTTTGGTCAATCAAAAAGATTCTTAACTGAATCTTAAAAAACCCTGATGGGATTGTCCTTGTATCTAGACATGGACAACATAGCATTTCGAATAATATAGACTCGAATTCCCATACAGTCGAAACTAAGAGTTGCTTTATCGGGTAATTGCTTTCGAAAAGAAATATTTTTCGTGCTAATCAATGAAAAACACTCAAGATAAGCATGTGTATTTATCCATTACAGCATACCGTTGCCAGAAAACAACACTTTTATAATCCTTTTTTATGTGTTGTAGTTGCAAAACAGCAATCACTGAAAGAAAGGAGAATAAAAGCAATGTTTCTTCGATGTGCGTTTCTATAATGCACAATTTTTGTAAATTGTGCATCTCTCAATAACTTCTTTATCAAAAATACTGCAAAGAAAATCTTTTTTTCTGAAAACGCTATAAATGTATTGTTCAGAGCTACCAATATAGGCTACTACTCTATTTGCTTCATTATTTACATGTTTAACAGTGAAGTACTATACAAAAACAGCTTCTTGTAAGTAAAAATAATGTTATACAATGCAGAAGTTAGAATTGCTACTGCAGAATTTATGTAAGAGGTAAATAGCGAGGTATTCATTCTACATAATACAGATACGCACATCTATCGCGCGAAACAAATTGTATGGTGTAATTCGTTGAAAAGCACTGCACTAATTTTGTGACCGGCAACCCTAGTTTCTCATTTTCAAACATATTGCCACAAGCACTGAAACAGCTGCCACAGCTGCCACACCTCCGCCTATTATGACTGGCACCGGATTCGTTCCTGAAATCAAAATACGATTTGGTTAAAGCACCACAGTCGCAAATCCATAAAATTTGGTTGGCTGGATTTCTATTCGCCTGTCCACGGTATTTTTAATTCGTTTGAATACATTTGCAATAGTTAACCGTTTTAATGGCGTTTTATAGTAAACAATGTTTGAGACGTAACCCATTGTTTGTAACATCATGATAACAAAAATTATACACAGAAATCAAGAAAAGCCCCGCCCCCAAAAATTTTAAAGGATTTGCTACACTGTGTAGCACATACAAGACCAAACTAGGTAACACGCTCAAAATGTAAGGATACTCACTAGGGCAATTATCTTTAGCAATACAGGTACTGTTAGTTGCGCTAACTTCGACCATGCCATCGGGGCACGTGCAGTTCTGCACGCAACGTTTATTGCAGCGTGGAACCAAATCATCACAATTTGGCGGGCATTCCGACGCACACGTTGAAAAGGTTTTAGGTGCCTCACAGCTAGCTCCAACTGCAGGTGTATAAAACAAAATTAATATTTGTATTCGCGCTTACTGAAACATCTAGATACCAGCCTATTTTGCACTGCCTCAACAGTGTTGGGGTGTTTACAAAGTTTGCGTAAGACTACACGTAAAGCTGTTAATAAATCTTAAATGTTAAATGTTTTTCTTACTTGGGCATTTTGCGACAGGAACACATGTCGAGTTTGTCGGACCTGCTTCCACCATACCGTCGGGACAAGCACATCTTTCCACACACACTGTGATGCATATTGGGACAAAATTGTCGCATCTGGATGGGCAAGCAGATCCACATCTCGTAAACACTTTGGGCGCCTCGCATCGATCTAGAAGTGGAGTTGAAAAGTTGTATTGCACGTTAAAACGACACGATATGCTTTGTTGATTGTCGGACTGTTGTTCGGACTCTAGTGTAGAAGCTTTTGGTAACAATGAATTGTTTGCAGAGTAGGACCAATGCTAGCAAATTGTTCAAAAATAAATAAAACGCCTGATTGCAAATTTAACCCACCTTTCTCAAAATCTCGAAGTCACATACATGAGTTCGATTAGAATGCCACATAAAATAAGAAAACATCAACTAGGCGTAAAGGCGCAATCTTGATTCTCTCACAAGGCATGATTTTCTTACTTGGGCATTCAGCAGCAGGAATGCACGTCGAATCGGTTGCGCTTGTTTCAACCATACCGTCGGGACATGCACATCTTTCCTCACACCGTTCGATGCAGATTGGATTTAAATTGTCGCAGTTGGATGGGCAAGCAGATCCACATCTCGTGAAGCTTTTAGGTGCCTCGCATGGATCTCCTATTAAGATCAAATAATATATCACATGTGTCAAAATGACAGGCCAGAGTTGGCGACCGCTTTTTTCAATTGTGGAAAAGTTTTGCAAACAGTGCTATTTACTGATCGCGGCAAAAGCGGCTCAGGCAAGAGGTTTTTACCCGAATACCGGTAAAAGCTCTTTGGTAATGCACTAGATCCTCCCAGATACCAAAAGAGGTGATTCAAGAGTGATAAATTCCTTTACATTGAAGGTATAAGAAAGGCGCCACGTTGACTAGGTCTTGTTCAAAGTTGGTAAAAGCATATCTGTTTTGTTCTGTACTGACCTGGACATCGTGAGACACAAGTGCTGTTTAACGAATGAGCTTCCACAAGAGGTTCGGGGCATGCACATCTTGGTACACAATCTAGGGTACAAACGGTAAGTTCATCGTCTCGATTTTCACAGGTAGTGGGACAGGCAGATCCACAACTTCTAAATACTTTGGGATAAGTGCAGTTACTGTCGCCTGAAAAAATACACTGTCATTCTTCTGAGCGAGAAGTACGTACATGGCATACCTACAGTCGTCAGTCACTTCCTTAGCGTCTTTGAAAAACCGTGCGTTGCAACCCCCGCAATAATCGTCCACACAAACCGCATCAGGGTGATGAGGACAAGTTGCATCTCTGCAGGGTGCAACCAAACAAGCGTGTCTCGCCACGCCTAAAGGACAATCGGCTCCTAAAAACAGAAATTTAAAACCAACGCGTCATTTTTTCCTTTGGTCTGTTTAAAATAGTGCGTATACCTGGACAGTTTGAGGGAAGGACACATCCGTCGTTATGCCTGACGAGTTCCCTTGGACATATACAATCTTCCACACACGACAGAATACAAACTTCTGGTTGTGTTCCACATGTAGGCTCACATGCTGATGCACATGTGCTATTTTTTTTCGGCTGAGAGCATTGACCTGTCAATATATGCCCGCAATACCAAAGTCGTTACATTTTAATGATATTATTGGTATGATAGAATGCCAAGTCTCAAATTTACGTCACAAAACTAGATAAGCCTACACATCCGTCAAGATATATAGTTTTAACAAAAGCATAACATGAAAATTTTCCGTCACCTACTTTTCTAAAATTATGGGTATTTCAATTGCCAAAACAACTAGTCATTACATTTTTGACTACCGAACCCCATAACTGCAGATTATGCGTAGATTTATGAGCTTAAGGGGATTTTTGCACAAGGTCTACATACAAACCTTCAACAAGTGTACGTACCTTGAACAAGTCCAAGCAATAACGGAAACACAATCATCAAAACCACAGCTTCAAACTTAAGTGACATGGTTTATAATAATTGATTTGCTGCATAATAGAAACAAACCAAGAAACTTTCCTTAGTTGACTTTATTTTTTTGATAACTTTTATGTGCCTGCCTGTACTAGAATTTATTTCGCCATACATTGATTCTTTTGCTACATACATATCAAAGTAAATTGCAAGTTAATGACTTCTGAGCTAGTGGTACCTGCTTGTCTGACTGGCAAAGCAAGGGGTAGCAAGTAATATAATGCTCCAGGAAAAAAGTACGAACGGTGCTAATAATGAAGGAATCACATGAAGAATTTGGTCACAAACGAAAAGGTACCGATACGTGTTTTTCAGGCCTAAAGGTCACGCTTCACAAGACACAAAAGGGTAAAAAGAGGCACTACGTCAGACATCGAGCAATCGCTCTTTTCCCTCTATTGTATCCTAAAATACTATATCCGGTCACAGATAAGCGATTTCAAAGTTTGGAACGGATTTAAGGGGGACCTTAACAGCAGTGTGTACGTGAGTGACCGTCAGTGCCCCAAGTGTTTACCCCAAATATGGCGCTGGTCACCCCTGTTTGTGAAAATACACGGGACGAAAACAACAAGAAAAAAATGCCCTTGTTTAAACACCACCCTGGATGCCCTCTGGGTAGGGGTGGCGAACTCGCATACAATAGTCCATGCGACAAAAGCATAGGATTGAAAATACGACCAGCATAATGAAGAGGGCGAGGCTTCCAGCAACGATAATCACAGTTATTGGCATTTTCGTTCGTATATTTTCGTGTCTGCCACCAGATAATGTCAATCACTACGTTGAAATCCTTCCGTCTGTATGGTTTGAACGCGAGGATCGACAGTTCCGCCGTTTGCAAGCACGTACAGGAGTGCCCCCTGAAAGCAAAATGTTGTTTAAGTCAGGTTTGTAAAAACATATCTTCTTCAACAACATTCCTTAAAAACCTTGCTACATTTATACCAAAAAATTATGCATTTATATCATAAATGTATAGGTAAACTTGAAAGATTGCGATGTATGCAGAGCCCTTGTGTGTTAAAAAACTGTATCATGTACCTGGCCGTTTACGGTTTGGTAAAACACGCAGCTTCAATGGATTTTCGTCGTAGTCGTGTCACGGTAACGAAGTTAAAGACTCGCCTCGCATCGATGAGCGTAACACGTCAGTTTCGCTGGAAAGGCTGTAGGAACACGAAGATGTTGATATTTTCCATGATCGAAGTAAAAGTTGTCTCAGATACAAATCTTTTACAGAACAAACTTGTAAGATATTTAATTGGGTCATAGGGCTAGTAATGGCAAATGTTTTTCTGATTTTTTACTGTATTTCCACCTTATGGCAAATTTAATTTATGTGGCAAACAAACATAAAAAGCGTCTGCTGATGTAAACATGAAAAAGTGCAACTAATATTTTGGTCTTAACACGTTTTATGCATAAATCCAGTTACATCATACAAAACGACATTCCTTAAATTTAACACGTCGCGTAGTAGTTGTAATTCACACACAATTAGTAGATGCATTTAACTGGTGCATTTATTACGTTAGATATCCTGAGATTCCCTAAACGTATTAGCAACAAACACATACCAAATCACGTTCCACAGTGAGTCATAAACACCTGCGAGGCGCACAGGATTCAAATACGACGTAGCATCACTGATCACAACTACAGGCGGAGAACCTTTTAGCAAGAATAGAAACACAACTTTCACAATAATATTCACCTTCAGAGATTTTCCAAGTTTGAATAGCTCCTGAAACGCGAATTCTTTAAAAATGGTTGTAAGCCGTAAGTCGTGCCGTCCAAACGGTCGCACACAAAGTTCCAGCGCTTCTGACAACCCGCAATCGTTACACTATTGACGTTTTTGCGGCGTAATATATTATTTACTTCCATCTTCCGCTCGTTCGATGTTGGCGTGGTATTTTGGCAATGACATTCATTGATTTGAAGTTTGATTAAAACGAGCCTCGTGCCAAGTTGGCCGGAGGGGGAATTTGATTGAACTAGCTGTTCCCAGGGCGACGATTTGACGTGTCCTTTTCGCTAATGGAAGCTGCTGATACAAATGAAATTGCGCCGGCGCAATTGGCAACGTGACCGGGCATTTGCTGTACATCGAAAAAACGAGTACGATGGTTGATAGGCTATTTTTTACAAGATGTGGTTTGCAGCACCAAAAACATTCAACAACCTTTGTCTTTTAGACCAACGAAGACTACCTAACAAAAATTACTCCATAAGACTTGTCCTTTTAATAATATTAATGCAATATGTATAGTATGTTTACACGCTTTTTAACAAAGTAATATTTTCAAATTTTAACATATAATTCTATATCCTTTTGATCACATCAAAGTGACATAGTCTTTTCAGCAAATTTGAATTAACCAAACAATTGCATTTGTGTTGCACAGTTATACATATTTGAGTCTATCGTATTGACTCAAAAATGTTTGCAAGCACTTGTACGCATATTTGTTGTAGTGGTCTACGAAACACTCGCGAATTGGTGGTTTGCAAAACACTTGGTGGTTTTGTAAAGCGTTCAAAAGTAACCTCTCACTGCAAGACGACAATATTCAAGTACAAACGGCGAAAAACTACTAATTGACGAAGGAAAGCCATGTAATTGTACACACTATAACCTATGTTTTTATGGCCGGTAGATGTGTTCAGTTAAAACTAAAAGGACTTCGCGGTGTTTTAACATGTTTTTTTCGCACACACTTGTAACATGTCTTACGACATATCAAATACTGTGATAAACCGTGTTTGACAGGCGAAATAGCCGCGTTGCTTCATTGCGGTTGTCAAGCCACCAAGGTAGCACAAAACAATCTGTTTAACAGCACTATTTGTTTAGTAGCATAGTGGAAACACTCCTCTAAGCGAGTTTGCAAGATAAGATGATGTGTAAGGTGTTCCAGGGCACTTTGCGTGACATGAAGATAAGGTCAACTGATTATGGTCAAAACATTCCACTGTTCAAGGTCAAAAGCATCGTCGGCGACAAAGACTGTCGTTGAAGGATGTCTTGTTATTTTGGACAAAGATCGCGTGGTGTGAGGTTCGTAGGAATGAGATGAAAATATAGCTCTTATGGCAAGCTTTTAAGCCTTTCAGCAATGCGCACTTGATGCTCGTTTGCCTGAGGACAATTATTTTGCGTCGCCTGAGTTTAGATATTTTGTTAAAAAACGGCGCATTATTCCTCAGGTGAGTTTATGCATAACATCCAACAAATGTTAGCAGCTCGAAAGACGGCAGTCAAGTTATGTTACGTTTGTGTGTAGGTAGGTGTTGAAGATAAACCACTGCAAAAAGGAAGGAATGGCATTTACTGATATCGTGCAGAATAGACCAGCAGCCAAAGCGCAGGGCAGATTGGATTATGAAAAACACCTCCTACGCTTGACGTCACAGTCAATCGACACAAAAGCGCTTTGTGGGTTTCTTTCTTGTTTCCCCAAGTAGCTAATTCACCGTTTTTTCCATAAAGCAGATGCCATAGCACAGATAGTATAAAATGAATTCTCGATTGTAACAAGATTTCGCCTTGGTAAATAGGTTGTTTATTACCAGGCCACTGCCTTATTACCGCAAAAACGACACAGTTCAACGCAGTTCCAGTAAAGCGCAGTCCGAGTCCGCCAAAGGCTCAGAACTGGCATTATTGGCTTATAAAAACGATTTCCAGGACACAGTGTAGTTCTTGGTACGTCGTCACGCTGTGAAAACTTTCCTAGGAACAGGTATCCGCTGGAACCTCTCGCTTTCTAATAAGAAAAGCTTTCAGCGAAATGATAGACGTCGAGCACTTTTCCACAAGCACTCCGCAGTTGTTTTTTAAGCCGCAACCATGACTTACCGCAGGCAATAACAACTCACGAAAACATCAACCCGGGCTTATAACTTTGAACGTGACTTATAACATTGCTTGTCAAGGCTTGTTGAATGTTTAGTCTGTGTGTTTAAACCAGGTTTTAAATTCGTCCCATTTTTTAATAAGATGCTATATGAAGGCAATAAAGGCAAAGATAAATTGTATGTACAGTACGTGTTTTGACATGGTTTTGATGAATGGACTTTTATATTGTGTGCAGTGAAAGATGCGTTTTTGCAAAAGATAATGCTGCTTAAACGAAAGGGCTCCAAGACAACCTTTTCAAATCTGTACTATTTGATTATTCTTGCCTTACTGTCGATCTTTTTTGAGCTATCATATGCAACAAAGGGATTTAAAAATTGCACCAAAGTCACTACCTCTCTTGTCCACGAGGATTGCTCCTTCTGCATTTGTGATTGCCGGGTTAAACCAGGTAAGTAAAACAGTAAAAATCGTGGAAATGTGCTAAATTAAAATCTTACACTCGAAAAAGTGTTGTATACTGAGCTTCTTTTTGCAAAATATGGCAAATCAAAACAAAATTTGTCCTTTGAAAGCAAAACAAATTTCAACGGTTATGTGAAGACATTAATCATGCCATACAAGTAACTGGCATGTGAAAAAAAACTTGCATTTGCCTGTGTTGTTTCAGAGTCCCATTTTCGTTACGCGTACCGAAGATTTCAGGAAGTTCGTAGTACGTTTCGTTACGACCCTTCAAAAAGCGAATGCACTTGGTCTCTCAACCGCTCGACGGCAAAAGATGAAGACAAGATTACTGTAACTTTATACGAATGGTCGGAAGAGACGTAAGTTACCCAAAGTGGTTTCGATTTATGTTAATACATGGCACTATGGTAGGGTTACCAACATTGTTAAGCTACAACAAAGGACATAAAAACTTGAGTGATATTTTATCATGTCTCGAAAACACACTTTCAATTAATATTTTGATGACATAAAATATTGACCTACTATTACAAGTTTTCTCATATAGATTTTTTTCACAACAAATTAGGGCTTGATTGTGTAAAAGGCCTTATCACTACCTTCTTGCAAAGTATGCTAAATTTGTTTTGGTCCTTCGAGTCTCAGTTCAGAAATTTAACCACAAGTCAAAACAAGGACAAATAGTGGTATTTTAAATCTTAATAAAGGACAAGGTCAAATAAAGCTGAATAAAGGATTGTCCTTTGAAATAAAGGACGGTTGGCAACCCTACACTATGATGCATAGAAATGTAGCTTATTTATTTCTGTGTCATAAGGTTTTAATTTTTTCGCTGGCAATGCAGGGACAAAGGAATTCCACTACCCGAATGCTGCGGCGTTCCTTTCAAACAGAAACGATGTCACGCCAAAATAAACGTCGGAAACCAAATATGGTTCAGTCTGAACATAAATGGGCAGAGAATCAGTCCTTCGCTACATATATACCAAAGTAGACCAGGTAACGGTAGAATTTTTGCCCCGAGAAGAATGCAACGCTATTTGTACGTGCAAACTAAGACCACTTATTATCATTTAATATTTGTTACAGTTGACAGATACCGGTTATACTGCGAAAAGGGCAAATTGACTTTGGATTTCTGCCTTCTCGTTGATATATTTGACGGGAAGCTTAAAGTGTTGGAGAACAGCATCTCGGCAACATCGGCGGGATCACAAACATCTATGGTACAACTGATGGTTTGTTCGACAAAACTTCCACAAGGTTTGTTAAAATTCATTGGTTTTAAACCGCTGAAAATCCTAAATTTTAGTTTCCATACTGCAGGATCTCTCAACACTCACTGCCCTATGCTTCCCCCGCTGTGCTGTTGAATTTACGTATTTTACCATTGCTAATTCAAACTTTGTAGTCATTTTTTACAGCTATCGTTTCAAATTACGGAAACAAAACAGAAGACCTGCGTGAGTTGCTACCAACGCCGCTGTATGTGTTTAATGCCGACCTGGAAGACGATAATGTTGTTTTGGTCGAACAAAACATGTCCTTCGTGGTGGAAAGCTGTACTTTTCCTTTCAATGTGAGTAGCCTGCACGACGCAGCATTGGAAAACCGAAACGGTTTGTTCTGCTTCTTTTATCGGGATAAGAAAATGGAAAATACTACCTTGTATTGCTTGGGAAAAAATGGTAAGTGTCTTCATTTAACAAAACTGGCAGTTTAATCAAAATTTATCAGTTGCCAAAAAACTTTTTCCGAAAAGCTTTATTTGGATAAAATGTCCGGCACCCATACATTGTCGTTTTTAAAAAACAGAACGTGCTTGCGTCCATAAGGAGTTCGGTCTTCCGTTTGTACGGCAGATACAGATATAATGTGAAACAGTGGTCTGTTGTGTAAAGCAAGCATGTCTTTTTGTTCTTCGTTAGACACGTCCAACAACAACCAGCACAAAGACACATTGGTTGCAACTGCGGTTGGTGGGGCCGTTGCGGTCGTCATATTAGTAGCCATCGTTGCAGTCGTTATTTGTTGGCGCCGAAAGCACGAACCCAAATCGAAATCAAAGGTTGTTTATCAAACATGGGTAAGCACAAATTGTTTTGTCGTTGGAAAACATTTCGGTGTTTTCAATTTAGCAAACACATTCAAACTTGCTACAGAGAAAACGTGACGGAGATTCGACACAAAACACAACCAAAGACGAATCTGAAAAACGGGTGAGAGAAGGAACGGATCAAGATGAACGATTGTTGGGCCAAATACCTACTTAAAGTCCTTTTTCAACCTAGGCTGTCGTTAATGTGATTGTGTAGCACATTCATTGTTAAAAATACAAGATAACGTAAATATTCATAGCAGCCACAGCCCAATCAATATGATAACATACGTTGCTTTATGTTTTGAAAAAATATTTGTATATTTTCTGATTATATTCTTTGTTGCTTTGTTGTTTCGTTTTCGAATGTAAATGCGGGATTATATCATGCCCAAAGCTTCTAATAACTTTGCGCAGAAAGGAGCGTTTGTTGGGGGGCATCAGGTGTAAAATTAAAATTTTGCGCCCACATATTACGAAGCTGATATGACACAACAAACAAATGTATGTCCGAAATTTACGTTTTAAGGAAAAACCGAAGGCAGCGACCACCAGAACGCTCCCAGAGCACAAATTGGTTACTTTTGTATTTGGCCTTAATATTGACCATAGCGTTGACACAGCACAGGTATATTGTTAGTGTGGTTTTGTGCAAAATAGCGTTTGAAATGCATGTTGATGCTTTTTAAACGTGTTGTTTTTAATGCATTAAAGCTGCTAAACCGTGACGAGCTATATAGTCACCAACCAGACCATAGAAGTCTACAAACAATGGGATCCAGTGATGTTAGGATTATCTGTGCAAACTGACGGCTGTTTACATATGTTTGTAGCATGATAGCATCTAATGCGATCCTTCGTAGCTGCACCCATTATTGACAGCACAAACCTTTTCTCTTCGGGTTTTGACAAGAGCTAGTTTTCGGACGACAAAGATAAAAACTTTTAGCGAGGTTTTAGTTTTTATTCTTGAGATTCTCTCACTCTCATACACCCGGGCACAAGCAATAACTCGGTACCATGATTTTGCTATTCTTTATCTAGCGACAAAACAGACTACACCCTTTGGGATAAGAACAACGTAAAGCAGGGGTGTACAACCTTTTCTGTATGAGGGGCAACTTTATTTGGGGGAAAGATCCGGCGGGCTGGCGTTTTTTCTCAGTTTTTAACCATAAAAATAGTACGCAAATCCACGGCTGCCCAACGACCTTATCAGCCTTATGAAAATTGATTTTCTTCCGTACCATGTACTGGCTTCTTGTCGAGTTCCTTGGAAAGCATTTACGTGAATTCGTAAGTTGCTTAAACCCAAAAGCTTTATCAAAACTTTGAGGAGCCACGTGAAATGCCGTCATTTGGTCCGCGGGCCGCACTTTAAGCACCCCTGATACAAATCATTGGTGTTACATGTCGGACTTATCCATGCGAAACGAAATTCGGTAACAGCAACTCGATTTTTAAATTTCTATGGCCAGGCTCATCATTTAGGTCCGACTAATGTTTTAAACTGCTGAAATGCCTATGTGTAGCGTGTCGCCCAGTGAGCACACTACACATATTGGACAGTACTTAATGACACTTCCGCAACACTTGGTGCCCTTTGCAGCTGTGGAGTGCGATGAGAAAATGGAGAATCAGGCGCTGGAAACCGCCCTTCGCGCTGGGAAGCTGCCGTTTCCACCTAAACCGGGTGAGGATGAACTGAGCGAAGCGGAGTTGGAGAACATGTCCGAACAGTGGCTGGGAGCCATTGTGCGTGCAACCGAACAAACTAACATTGAAGCTATATATATATATGCTTAAAAGTTCACTTTCAGTTTTTGTTGTTGGAAATGTTCGAGCCACTGTTTCTTTTTTTCGGATGGCGCACAATTTTGTTTACCACGTGAAACAGTTGTTTTGCTGCTTTTAATTGTGACGTATTCAAAAATAAACCCTGAGCTTCATAACATTATTTCGGATACTGTTTAACGATTTTACTTGGTTGGTTATGCTTAGCATGCATATCTAACCACGTTGCAAAAACTCCATACCCTGCAGAAGATCAATTCCGCTTGGTAGAATACGCTTCAGAAAATCGTCGTCTTTTCGCATGTGGGCTGCAAAACGGGTTCGGTTTTAGGCTGTTCTGGATTATCGAACAATTCAGAAAGTAACTCCTCAGTAATTTCACGGCCCGTCATATTTTATTAGTTTAATACCCTGTTAACAAATAATTAACGTATTCAAACTAAACGACATTACTGCCGAAATCAGGTACAGCTAGTCTACTTTGTCGCTTGTTGCTGTCGATTGTTTTCCAAGTCGTGTCAGTGTTACTCATGCGTGACGAAACCCAGTGGACCTTCTATGTTATTAGAGTTCTAAGAGGCGAGAGCAGTAAGCAGAGTTTGTTCTGTTGGTTTGTTAAGTACGCGGTTATTGAAAAATTGTTATTACGAAAACCTGTTAGAGTCAATTTATGCATTTTTTGATTTGATTTTTGATTTAAAAAAATTTTTGTCACATAAATGTTTTTTAATTTAGATTGTGTGGCATGGATTTTTCGAAGTTCTCTGATGATAATTTTGATGTAAAGGACTGGGTTAACAATGTTTTTCATGCACAACAAGATGAAAAGCAACGGGAAGCTTACACTGCTACACTAGTCACAAAGTTGCAAAGGTATATCCAGGAAGTAAACAAGTCCCTGGAAGATACTTCCCAGCAAGCTGTTGCAAGCTTGCCAAGAGTGCTCCGAGATGTTGAGACTCTTAAGCAAGAAGCAACTTTCCTCTGGCAACAAATGCAACAGGTTTGAAAATGTTGGTTTTAATATGACAACTTTAAGAAAGTATTGGTTTGATAACACATCAATGTAGCAGCTTTTTGCATCCCAAAATATTGCAGGTATGCTGCAGTGCATATCTAAAAAATCTATACTAACCGAATGTTTGATCAGATACTAGGCTAGTCTAACCCATTTAAGATTGCAGACCTAAAAATCCCCTTGCCTGTGACCATTGAACCTTCCTATGCGACCCATATACTTTGAAGACCTCTTTATGATTCATAAATTCTATCTACATGAATGTTATAAACCTACACTCTGAAGGAGTAGTCTCCAAAATGTGGGTTACATAAAAGAGTTCTGCTGTCAACTTGTGTCTTTTACCCTATAACCCTGTATTTCGTTATGTCTCTGATTGCAGATTGCTTTTTTTACAGGTAAAAGATGAAATAAGAAGTGTTGAACAACGGACATCTCACTCCATGCAAGTACTTGTAAATGTGGACAATGTACGCACTAGAGTGGAGCAGGCCTGTGCAGCCTTGAAAGAAGCTGATAACTGGTCGAGTTTAGCATCTGCTGTGGAAGACATTTTTAAGTTAGTAAATGACATTGAGGTAGTTGAAAAAGAGATTATGTTAGTTTCTAATTGATTTTTACCATAAATTTCAGAACTGGTGATGTGGAAGCTATAGCTGCACAGTTGCAAAGCATGAGAGCAAGTTTACAAGTTTTAAAAAACAGTCCGGATTATGATGACAAGGTAATTATGCTCCAAATAAGTGTGGATTGAAACTTTATTAGTTTAAATATAACATGTATATTTAGGATGACAACTTTTGTTGATTGTGCTGAATTCCGTGAATCTTTTTTTACTTACTTGCAATTTAGGTGATGCACCTGGAGGCATTAAAGAATCGTTTGGAATCCAGCATGAGTCCACATGTTGTGGCAGCATTTATGCAACACAAAACTGATGAAGCAAAACGATACTATGCAATATTCAATAATCTTGACCGGTATTTTGGGTTGATAACTTTTTAAATACTTTCTAACTACTTTTGTAACAATTTTTTTGTTTCTAAGGGATATTGAACTCCGGAATTACTACCTGAAATGTCATCGTGCTCAGATCTCTTCCAAGTGGCAGGATATTGTCAATGGAGAAAGGGATGCTAAAGCAACAGAGCAAGAAGATATTACATTACTGAACGAATTTTATGAGCTACTGCTTTCAGTGTGGCATATTGAAATGAAGTGGTGCACAAATGTGTTTGGCAAAAGTGTCTCTGCAGCAATCATAACACAACTAATTTTGGAAGTGACCCTATCTGTAGAGTCTGGGCCAGGTGTTGTTGTACACAATAGCCTCACTGGTTTGGCATCGGAAAGATTGGACATGCTTTCAAGGCTCTACTTTTCCACTGACAGTTTTGTGCAAAACTTAAAGCAAGTTCTTATGCGAGAAGGTGTGATTGAAAATATTGATAAAACTGTGCTCAGCAAGCTGTCAGATGCTATTTGGCATCCATTCATTGCTCCTTTGTTGGAATATGAAACTATGGAAACTGAAGCGCTGCTTTCTGCTCTTTCCAACATCACTTTGGATGCACATGATGTTATTGACTTGGTTCAGCTACTTGATTCATCAGTTAAAAAGCTGTTTGATGAGGCAGTCATTGCTATGAACAGATGTGGAAAACTAACAGGTTTGTAACTGCAAAACAGAAATGTTGGTTTCTCCACTGTTGAAAGCATAAAAAGTGTTCAATGTGTTTAAATTTGGCTAGGTTTTTTGGGTTCCTGTGATCTTCTGTCGGCTTTGGAAAAATACTTCATGGAATACTGCAACAGGTTTGCTCGCCAACTGAGGACAGTTGCTGCATCATTTGGGTTCAAAAAAGGCCAGGTGAGTATGTACACTTGACAAAGTGCAACAATGATAACAACAGCAGTTGTTAAATGGTTAGGATAAAATGTTTTTACCACCGGTCCATTAAGAAATTGTATGAATTGAAAAACTACTGTTCAACCCTTGTGTGACAGTTTAAGGCCTAAGACCTCTTAAACACACAATACTTGTTTGGCATGTTTTAACTATTAAACCCTTCTTTGGCAGGTATTCTTATATAAGTAGTTGCTTGACAAAAACCTATGTATTACATGTCTCGGTTTTTAATGTGCGCAGAATTACGAAGCTTCGGATGACGACAAACTTGACGACGAAAACTGGACCGTTTTTCAACACTGCGTTCGCATCATTTCAACATGCGGAAGAATTCTGCTGCGTTTCGAAGACTTTCGTGGAACATTTTCATCTACGATGCTCGCTCAAGCTTCCGAGCACGCCACGAAATACGACGGTTTAAAATACTCGCAACCCACCGCTTTACCTTGGGAGCGATACAACTACTTAGCTCGGATCGACCCTGGGCGATACAACCGCTTGCGGGAACTGGTATCCAACGTTCACGAGAATGCTGCTGCTCACGTCTTGTGCGAAACAAAGCAACGTGTGAATGAGCTTAACCAGCAGGCGCACAACTTGGCTTTTGATGTGGCTTTCACTCATGTTAAGCGACAGCTGTCTTCAGTACCTCTGCTCTCCGCAACCCCGGAAGAAGGCGACGCCATAGTCTCGCAAAGTGAAATGCCTATGTTTAGCGTGTCGCCCAGTGAGCATGCTACACATATTGGTCAGTACTTAATGACACTTCCGCAACACTTGGAGCCCTTTGCCGCTGTGGAGTGCGATGAGAAAATGGAGAATCAAGCGCTGGAAACCGCCCTTCGCGCTGGGAAGCTGCCGTTTCCACCTAAACCGGGTGAGGACGAACTAAGCGAAGCGGAGTTGGACAACATGTCCGACCAGTGGCTGGGAGCCATTGTGCGTGCAACCGAACAAACTTACATTGAAGCTATCACCCAGATTGAGACTCTTGGCTCTGAAGCGGCCCGTCAGCTTGTGGCTGATTTGGATTATATGGGAAACGTTATCGACTCACTTGGATTGTCAACATCCAAACAGCTCTTGAAAGTACGCGAGCTGCTGAACGTGCCGCAATCTGAAGTCAGTCAGTTTCGATCAGCTGCCTCTGGAAGTTCGCATAAAATTGCCAGTGTGATTGCTGGTATGCGGGGTATTGCCTTATAATTGTACATGACATTGTACTCTTCCCCAACAAGTAAAAGAAAACTGTACACCCAACGCTCTGTGCAATGCTTTTCGTTGAATGTTCCAGATGTATGGTGCTATATTATGTTTTGCGTCCGTTTTGTCGCAAATACATATTATTCAGTTACATCTGTTTTCCAAAACTTATTTTGCAAAAATAAGAAGTTTACCAGACAGAAAACAAAAACATCATTTAATAAATAAAAATCATACAGATAATGTGTACTAGATAATACATAAACCCACGTAAATGTATGGTGTTCTATGCTAAAGAGTGAAAAAAGTTTAAGACACTTGTCCGCTAACTATACCCTCCTTAATATTTTATTTAACAAAAGACAATAGCTACTCAAGTTGTTTGTGTGGAACAGTAAAATGCAACTGTATCTGTGCCAGTTTTTTTTCAGATTGTTGCCATAGTTTTAAATCTATGTCGGCTAACAGCATTAAAAAAACTCAATAGAGGGGGAATTTAAAACTTTAAGTAAACTTGTGATTTTTAAAATCTCCCAATAGTACATTTCACCAGCAGACAAACGCAGCCCCAAAAAAGTGATTAACTAAACCGGAGGCAAATTTTGGTTTGAGAAAATAGCTACGAATATAACGCAACGGTTTGAATGGACTTTATCTGCCTTTTGCAGCATTGGCTACTCTGTTAGTGGCAGTGGCTAAAGTCGTGTTTTGAAACCTAATTAAAGGTTTGTGATAAACTAGCTCAGCGCAGTTTTTTTGTTGCCCTTCCTTAATGTCAAAAATTTCCCAGCTACGCTCAGATGGGACATTCAAGCGTTTTGCCCAGTGAAAGACGACCTGAATGCTGGTGAAACATAATTTGGTGATAGGTCTAGTTGCTTTCTGTAGTTATCCAAATTAATAAATAGTTGTCACATAAATAATTGTAGTTGAACAACTAAAGATCATTGCAATATGAGCTACAGCACGGATAATTTGTACCACCTAGTGCCGGGTTAATAGTTGCACACGTGGAGGCTTTTCGTTAAAACTCGAAGTCAATATGGTGTCAATTTTCAATCTTTGCAAACTTCGTGTGGCAATATTTTTTAAGCAAGTTGAAAAATCTGTAACCAAAAAATAAGTGGTAAAAAAAACACAGCTTTGGTTTTTTACCTTGTCCAAAGTTTTGCTTTGCCGCGCCATTTTAAAACCACGCGGCACAACGGTTTTTCTTGGTGGCGCAATTAGTCACGTGATTCGAGCACCCGGATGCTCAGTTGACGTGCTATAAAGATTAACCACGATAGCAATCGGCCTTCGGTCAAATCTTGTATCCACGCGAAACGGTGAGTTGGCTTGTTTTTTGAATCATGTTATTAGCTTGTTTTGTTTGGTACATACCAACAGTTAGTTTAATTAATGTTTGTTAAGTTGCAATGTACAAACTTTTGATTCATTAGTGCTTTATTAAAACAAGTTGCCTGGTTGTGATTGAGATTATAACTTAATTTAAATCATATTCCTGTTTGCTAGTTGTGTTTTAGAGGTGGTAAATTATATTAATGGTTTTTAAAATATTGTTTTTGTTTTAATAATTGTAATAAAATGCATTTTTCAGATTTCAAACTAAACACAATCATGACTGATGCTGATATTCTGTTAGACTATGAGGAAGATGAACACGAAACCACCAATGATTTAGTACCAGGGAAAGACCAGAAGAAAGATGTGAAGGGAACGTATGTGTCCATTCACAGCTCTGGTTTTCGAGATTTCCTTCTTAAACCAGAACTACTTAGGGCCATTGTGGACTGTGGTTTTGAACATCCTTCTGAAGGTTTGTATGTACTGGTGTTTGCCTATCCATGAGCTAAAAAACTAAACAATAAAGTTGTGTTTCACAGTTCAAAATGAGTGTATCCCACAAGCTGTGCTTGGCATGGATGTGCTGTGTCAAGCAAAATCTGGAATGGGTAAAACAGCAGTTTTTGTGCTGGCAACATTACAACAACTGGAACCTGTTGATGGCCAGGTTTGTAAAATCCTCATATAGTGATATTGATAGTTACCATCAAGTAAATTTTTATTTGTGTGTAGGTTTCAGTCTTGGTAATGTGCCACACACGAGAATTGGCTTTCCAGATAAGCAAGGAATATGAAAGGTTTTCCAAGTACATGTCCACTATAAAGGTTTGTTTTTGATGGTATTATATTGGTTCTATTGCCCAGTTAAAAAATAAAATGATTCTCCATTATTTGCAGGTTGCAGTGTTTTTTGGTGGCCTTCCCATCACTAAAGACCAAGCAACATTAAAAAGCAATTGCCCCCATATAGTTGTTGGTACACCTGGACGTCTGCTTGCTCTTATCCGATCAAACTCATTAAACCTGAAAAATATCAAGCACTTCATTTTGGATGAATGTGATAAAATGCTGGAACAACTAGGTAGGCCATTTGATCGACTGTTATGCTGAAGTTAACCTATAGTTAGTAAAGAAACGAGGCTAGAGTCACATGACATGACTGTGAAAATAGTCACAATGTCTGTTGTGTGCTTATTGTCTCGAAAAGCAGCAAGTCCTTATCCATCGTGCACTGCTCAATCTTTGTACGACCACAAGGCATTTGTACATTTCCTCCAAAAAAAATTAAACACGTGCATTTTTGGTGACAATAAGACTTCAGATGTGTGTGTGTTCAGTGTCATAATTTTGCAGATTAGGATGAGTATTTATTATTATTTATTTCTTAGACATGCGTCGTGATGTACAAGACATCTTTCGTTTGACCCCTCATGAGAAGCAAGTGATGATGTTTAGTGCAACGCTGAGCAAAGATATTCGTCCAGTTTGCAAGAAGTTCATGCAAGATGTAATTAAAATTCCTGCAGCCTGATGGAGTCATGCAAATTGGTTCCAAATTGTGGCCACCAGTCATTTCAGCTTGTGCATTTCGGCAACTACCAATGATGGTGTTACGTCTGGTCATGGGGGGTGTACTTGGGAATGTCCAGGGGGGCAATTTACATGTGAAAGTGAAATCTCCACTTCTGGCACTTTCTCCAGTTTTACATCTTGGCATCAGTGCAACTATCCAACTAAACAGCCATCTTCTGCTTGTCCCAACTTATATTTCACCCAACAAAACCCATTTAAAGCTTTCATTTCCAACCATCTAAACCCATTCTCCGAAACCTACTTTACCACCACCCCTCTCCATAATTCTATGGATAATTGTGGACTTGAAGTTTCTGGAGGAATCATTTCTTACTGATTCTACGCAAAAACAAATCTTGGAGCAAAGGACACAAGAACGGTGTGAATTCATTGGAAGAAATGCACAAATTTGGATCTACTGAGTGCAAAATGACAAGAGCAAACTATTTTTTGCCATTGAGATTTAACTTAAAACATAATTAAGTGTTATCCAACATTCAGAAATATTTAGTTTTTGAAACCCAATTTAAAACTTGAGCAAGTCTGAAACCAGTGTGAAAATATCTAAATGTGTGTTTTTTTTTCAGCCGATGGAGGTGTATGTTGATGATGAAGCAAAGCTTACTCTGCATGGACTTCAACAACATTATGTCAAGCTCAAGGACAATGAGAAGAACAGGAAATTGTTTGATTTGCTCGATGCCCTTGAGTTCAACCAGGTTAGTGCAATCGAACTATTTGTATCCTGTAACAAATACTCATACTCACCAACATTCATGTTTTGTTAGGTTGTCATCTTTGTTAAGTCTGTACAAAGATGCATGGCTTTGGCTGAGCTCCTAAAGGAACAAAACTTTCCAGCTATCGACATTCACAGGGCCATGAACCAAGAGGAGCGTCTTAGCAGATACCAACTTTTCAAGGTAGTACACACTAACGTAACAAGTAGTTTGCATTGTATATTTGGAACCAATGAGATTTCTTTGTCCCAGAATTTCGAGCGCCGTATCTTGGTTGCAACTAACCTGTTTGGAAGAGGCATGGACATTGAAAGGGTCAACATTGTTTTTAACTATGACATGCCAGAGGATTCTGATACGTACCTTCACAGGGTATGTTACATGCAGCTTTGTAAACATTACCTATGTGCCTATGATTAAAACTTTGCTGTTCACATTCTGATTTCTTGTGTTGATACCAATTTCAACATATGAGGCTTTAGTAATAATGATGAACAAAACTGTGGTGCTAATTTTGTTTGACAAGTTATTGGTTTTAGGTTGCTCGTGCGGGAAGATTTGGCACCAAAGGCCTGGCAATTACCTTTGTATCTGATGAAACAGATGCCAAAATTTTAAATGATGTCCAGGACCGCTTTGAAGTCAACGTAACTGAACTGCCTGACGAAATCGACATCTCTGCATACAGTAAGTTTACAGCTACCTAAAAACATTTTTCGGTGTCTTATGGTGGAATTGTTTTTCAGTTGAAGGACGTTGAAGCGACCACTTGTGAAACCACAAAAAATGTCAAATACTCCAGTGATGGGAACTGATTCGTTTGTTATGCACATGTTTGTAGCCGGTGTTTTAGCTTAATTGGCAAATATGATGGGTCGAATGATGCTTTGCACATGAAGTCTGGCATCATAATGAAGAGTGTTAACGTATCGTCGTTTTGTTGAGTATCGCTTTTTAAGAACGAAAAATAAAGTCTTACACTTTTTATTTGGTTGTTTTTGCTATGTTGAGCTAAAAGCGAAGTGGAATGAAGTCGCTGTTCGGGTTTTCCTAACTTATGTTTTCGTTTGTAAAGGAAACTCATTTTTTGACGTCAAAGAACTCCCAGCTATCGTGTTGTCGACCGAAACAAATAGTGCATTTCAAATAATGTTTGATAACCAGTCACTGTGCACCTGCGCAACGATTGATATTTCCTTGTTTGTGATGTGTTGAGTTGATTTCTAATGGTGAGTGAAATCATAACGACATAAATGCAGTAAAACACACAAAGTCTGAGATAACTGCGCAACGATAGGACATTGAAGGGCGCGAGCATAATGCAGGGCACAATCGGTGGATTTAATAGAAGGCGATGCAGCTTCATTGGCAACTTTTTTTCACATCCTCGTTCAAATGAGATGGTGATACATACACCCAGAAGCAAGGATCGCAGTACGGTAACGTACGGTTTGAACGGTGCGTACCTCGTTGCGAAATGCGTTTTGCTGCGTACCGTACCATGGTGTCCCTACCCAGAAGATAGCAAGGAAAACATGCCCATCTTATAAAGCAATGTTTTTTAAACCTTTTACCTCACCAGTTACCACCTTTGATCAGAAAACACTTCAATAGACCAAAATCAAATTTACGGACAATTTCTGTTTGGCGGTTGAGGCTCATACAATGAAACTAGTTTATCAATATCGTGTGAAGAGATAGGTGACCAAATTTGGCTCGTCGTTGAATTCCGTTTTACTGCTCAATTGTCTCTCATGCCTCCCGATCGCCTATTCGTTATCCATCAGCCCAGGCAATAACACCAATGAAGGCGCTGCTGCCGCCCACGTTTGTAATCACCGTTTTGAAGCATTACCTAATTATGGCCATTTATTTTGATTGAGTACAGGAAAACCAAACCACCATTGTAAAACTAAATTGTAGGTTCTATAATTTTTTTACTCCTAACTTTTTTGTTTACCATCTTTGTTTAGCGCGGACAGGAATTAACAATAATGCACAAAATTACAACAGCGTAAAAACTTATGTTGCTAATCGCGTAAAACGACCAAAAAATGAAAGATACTGATTTGCTTTGTTATCAATCGAATACTAGAACCACAGTGCCGGCACCTGCTACACCCGAAGACACACAAACACTGTAAACCAGGGGCGGTTTATTTTGTTAAACCTGAATCGAACCGGAACCGCAGATTTCATTATTTTTTTTAAATCCCGAACCGGAGTTGAACCCTATATTTTGTTTGGCGTTGAACCGAAACCGGAACCGCCAGTAAAACTGCAACGTTTATTATTCTATATCACCACCACAAAAGTTTTCAAAAGACCTGATTTTTAATTGTGACGTGATAGTAATAAAATCTGCAATTTGGTTTGATTGACGAGGAATTTCTCAGAGTGGTTTGATCATAGAATACTAACCAAGTAATCTATGGTTTGATGATGTTATCTTGCAAGTTAACTGTCAGACTTTTAAAGATTTAAGGTACGAATAAATAAATGGACGTAGATTGAGGTTTTTTTTTTCTAATTATCGTCTTACTTGTGTATAGTAGCACAACTTTTAACATGGTGAGAAGTAAAAACTCCATCACCTAAACGTACAAAGATTATTAGTTCCTATTTAGACTCGTTGCTGCTTCAACCCCGCGACTTAGAAAAATGTAGCAATTTAGCTTACTGGCAAAAAGAAAAAGATGCGAGACCCGAGCTTGGCCTATATCGGTTGGCGACTGTCGTAATAGGTGTCCCGGATACGCAACCGTTGGAAGAGCATTTTCATTCTCTTTATAGAGGGATCCTGAAGATTACAGTTAGCGAAAATGTACTTCTGATAAAATATAACCACATGTTTACCAACTTTACAAAAACGAAGGATTGTTTCCAATTTATTTCACGTTTTTGTAGCGCATCAGTCAGTCAGGTAATTTAATGGAACGTACACGTTGTTTAATTGTTTCAAGTGGTGGTGCAGTAAAACAGGAAGTATAACTAGAACAAAAATGCAAAAAGGGGCATGTAAACCGGTTTAAAAACCGCAAACCGATTGAATTTGCCCAAACCCGAACCTAAATATCTTTTTTTCGGAAAACCTGAATCAAACCCGAACCAAACCTAACCCGATATGACAAGCGATTCGAGTCCCTGCAGTGTAAACCTTTTGCGAAAAATCAATACTTCGTCGATTTTTCTGATGTGTTAAAAATTGCGTACCGTTTTGTGAAAACTTATTGTAATGTCCCGGTAGATTTTGGTGGGCACTGGGCACCCAAAAAAATTTAACAGGAACGGTACCGCTCGAAAGAAAAGCGACGCTAGTCCTATTAATCCGCAACATTAAAGTATCCTCACTTTAAAGTCTTATTTGCAAATTAAAAAAATTATTCAACCATTGGCGGTTGTATCCGACAACTATACCGCAACAAGGATACAAAAACACTTATATATTAGCCCATTACCCATTGCATCTACTGAATTTTTTTTCATTTAAACCCAAATAATCTAAGTGGTTACGGATAAATGTTTTTGTCTATTTTCCGAATTGTTCTGTTTGTTTCATGAATACCATTAGTAGCGAATTTTTACGAAGCGTTTGCATTGGCAGTTTTTACTAGTTTTGTTTCGAACAGACATGTAGAAAAGCAACTGTCTCATGCACAAACGTTACACCTGGAGGAAATGATGATGCAAACAGAAGATGCGCGCTATTTAAAGCGGTAATTAATTTGTAACTACATTTTGTCTTGCCCTGTCGTTTTTCGGGGAAAATACAAGAAGTTAATACTTTGTTCCCATTTTGCTTTATACCTGAAATACGTCAGATGCTTTACTCAGAAAGACAATATTGAATAAATTTGGCTGCAAAACACTTAATGTGAATTTAATGAACCCATCGGAAAATATTTGTAAGAACTTACCAATTAACCACAATGGCAATCATTTATGTAGCAAAGTTAAAGGTGGAAACATTGACGTTCATCCAACGGAGAAGGCAATAATTGTTAATTATGAAGTTGAAGCCACAATCCTGGGAGAGATGGGCAACCCTATGATTGGAGAGAAAAAAGAATGTCAAAAAGTGTAAGTTAACATTGGTTGTGTTTTTCTTCAGATGCCGAGCCTACAGTTGTTATGATTTGGAAGTTCATCCTTTCGAGACAGCAATCATTGTTTTGTACAATTACACAGATTACAAGTATGAAGATGATGTGTTAGGTAATATTCTTTCTGAGGGAAGAAAGCAGAAAATGTAAGATAGTTTGTGTTTGAGTGGAAAGTGATTTTTTACTGTTTCAATTTATCTCAGGAAATGCAGACACAAGATCAGTACTTTAACAGTTTAATTGGGTACCATGTTAAGGCTTAGTGTAGGCAAGTCGCCAAGCAAGTTTTCAGTTCAGTAAAAAAAACAGCTGTAACATTCTTACACACATTTTACATTGTAAAATATTTACCATTCTTCACATACATTAAAAATTGTTTTTAGTATTCAACTAAAAAGCCTCAATGCAACTACTGATATCAGTGCACTTGCTCGCGAAATCCTCGAAAAATGCAAACTGATTCACCCTGCCAAGTTGCCAGAAGTTGAACAACTATTATACTACCTGCAAAATCGAAAAGAAGTGACTAAAAGTATGCAAAATTAAATACAACTTTGACATGTATATGGTTGTTCAAGCTGTTTTTACACATCACAACCTCAGTATTAGCAGTATGGGGCCTGGATTTTAATGGTTTGATAGTGTGTAAAATGTTTAAATTTAAAATTTAGTGTAATAGCGAATTTTTGTAGTTTTTGTTTTAAAATTTGAAAGTTGTGCATTATATTTTTGCACTCTTACCTGCAATGTCAATGTCAAAATCAAAAAGCAAATTCTTTATTGGTGATGTACAAGTAAAATACCATTGTCATGTTTAATTTAGTACCCAATGACAAGTTTGATAAGAAACAGCCACTTCGTGGTCTGTTGGATCCAGCTCCTGACTGTATGAATGACATGAGCATTCTGGATGGCGAGTTGGCCAGCATCAACAATATTGATGAATATGTTGAACTTTTGTATGAGGAAGTACCATCAAAAATTAAGGCTTCGGCTTTGCTTCTTCAACTTACGAGAAACCCAGACAACTTAGAAGAATTAATTCAACACAGTAAGTGTTTTTGTTAAGAATTTAAAACTTTTTGTACTGTTTATTATTTGAATTTGAATGTACTTCTAGACACTGTTCTCGGTGCATTGACTCGGGTGTTAAGAGAGGACTGGAGAAAAAGTGTTGAATTGTCGACAAATATAATGTACATATTTTTCTGTTTCTCATCATTTGCTCAATTTCATCACATTATTGCTCACTATAAGGTCAGTCAAAAAAACATTTAAACCTTCTATAAATTGCTGTTGTATAAAATTAAATAAATTCACAAATTTTGGGGTAAAGTGTAAGCATTTTTACAAAGTTGTTAAATATGTATTGATCAAAGCTGCACCCTTTCTGTTTTTGTGGCAGTCGGAAACTTCTGCTATTCATGTCTGAACATTTTTTGCATTGCAATTTTTTAAACATAACAGCGAAGATTATCAGAAAAAATATTCTGGCCCAAAAAGTTCTTAAAAGTGACATACTTTATTTATCGAACGTTTCAGCAATAACTCATGCCATCATCAGTGATGAATTATTGCCGAAACGTTTGATAAATAAAGCATGTCACTTTTCAGAACTTTTTGGGCCAGTATATTTTTCATCAGAATTTTGAACAGATCCGTGTTTAGTGTTCCAAAGCCAGATTTATTATTTTAAATATTCAGATTGGAGCTTTGTCAATGACGATCGCTGAACATGAACTTGTCAGGCATGAAACATGGCGGGAGGATGTGGAAAAAAGAAAATTAGCTTTGCAGCAAGAAACAAACCAGCAAACAGAAAAAGAATTTGAAAAAGCACAAAAGAAGTACCAAGGTCTTGTGAAAAAACAAAACCAACTTCTTAGAGGTTTGACTTTTGCTTTTTGCTAATGTGCATTGAGGTTGATTTTAAACTGTTTACTTTTGTTTTAGTTGCTTTCTATCTTTTGCTGAATCTGGCTGAGGATCCTAAAGTGGAGGCAAAAATGAAAAACCGAGGAATTGTAAAGACTTTAATTAAGGCCTTGGAAATTAGAAAAAACACAGACCTTCTTATTCTTGTACTTTCTTTCTTAAAAAAACTCAGTATATTTGTGGAAAACAAGGATGAAATGGTAACTGTCAATTAACTAATATCTGCAAAAAGACTGCATATTTTTATTCTGCCTAAATGCATTTTAGGCCAAGTTAAACATAATTCAGCTTTTGGTGCCATATGTTCCATGTGAAAGTGAGGACTTAATGGGATTAACTTTGTTGCTTTTACTCAACCTTTCGTTTGATACAAGTCTCAGACAGACCATGATGAATGCTGGATTTTTACCAAGGGTTGCCAATATGTTGGGTAAGTTCATGTGTTTGCGCCTGAGGTCGAGAAAAAAAACAAACTATTTTCCGTGCAGGCTCACCAAACGAAACTCACAAAGCAATCGCGATGAATTTGTTGTACCAGTTAAGTTTGGATGACAAAGCAAGATCCATGTTTTCATACACTGACTGCATTCCAAAGGTAGGCCCAATACAAAATTACTGACAGCATAAATGAAAACGTTGGTTGTGTGACATCCAATAAGTACAATTTTTATTGATGCTTTAAATTTATATGGTGCAGTTGTTGGAAATGGTGTTTACTGCACCTGAAGGATCAGTGGGTATTGATTTGTCAGCTCTGTGTATAAACATTGCAACTAAGAAAAGGAACACCCAGGTAGGGAATCATAAAATAAATTAATGATGTAATCTTTAAAAAAGAATACTTACAGTTTTTTGTAAGTTGCTTCAAACAAAAGTTTTTTTGATGATAACAGCTTTTTTTTGATCACTTGTTACTGTCAGTTATATGCATGTGACAACACAATAACCCCAAGCATGAATGGCCAATCACTAAGTATTACCAGATGCTTGATGCCAATTGTCAATAATTACAAGTTTTTTACAAAAAATCAAAAATTTTGTTCTAAACTTTCAGATGATCTGTGAATCACAAAGTGGAATGGCACTAAAATATTTGGTAAAAAGAACATTTAAGTACAAGGATGTGCTTCTCATCAAAATGCTTCGTAATATGTCAGATCACACAGGTCCAACTAAATCCCTGTTTGTGGTAAAAAACTTTTTGTGCTTGCTATTAATTGGTGAAAACTTTTTAAAAATATTTCAACTGCAATGAAGGATTTTATTGGAAACTTTGCCAATGCTGTGAAGAAAGAAAAGAATGAAGATTTTGTGATTGAATGTGTTGGCATTTTGGCAAATATGAACTTGCCCAACATTGACTTTGAACAAATTCTTCAGGAATGCAAACTGATTCCATTTATTCAAAAGGTTTTAAAGCCAGGTAAAATTTACCTCTGCAGTGTAGTTAACCCTTTTTATAGTTAGTTATTTAGTATAACAGATAAAAACCAGATTTGTCATTAAAATCAACATACTTAAAAAGTTTGCATTTGCTATGCAACGGTTGTTTTGGTTCCACTCCTTTACAGGCTACACTTTATTTCCATCCCTTACAATGGGTAATGGCTGTTTTGAAACAAAGTAGTTAGTTTAAGTTGGTTTTGATTTTCTTTAATGAACTACTAGTCTTCATATGATTTTTAATGATACAGATGAGGCAGAAGATGATTTGGTGTTGGAAGCTGTAATTCTCCTTGGTACAGTCGCTATTGATGGAAACTGTGCCACCGTTCTGGCCGAGTCTGGAATAATCCAGGTTTTAATTGACTTGTTAAATGGTAAGACTGTATTTTCTGCTGCAACCATATGTTTTAGCCATGTAAAAAAGGCAACTCAATTTTATCCTTTTAAAATAAACAATTATATTCGTGACAACTATTTGAGTATCCCTGAATTATAACTGCTACTTGGATGATAGATATTAAACTCTTTATTTGTGTAGCAAAACAAGAAGATGATGAGCTTGTGTTACAAATTGCTTATGTTTTTTACCAAATGATTTGGCATGAAGAGACAAGAAATGTTATCATTTCAAAAACTCAGGTACAATCAAAACAGTGTAAAAAAGTTCGAACACTGTAATTTATTGAAATTTACTTCAGGTTCCTGCATATTTAATCGATCTCATGCACGACAGAAATACAGAGATACGCAAAGTGTGTGACAATACATTGGACATGATAATGGTAAGCATTGTAAATATTTACGCAAAAATAGTTTGTTTTGTCAATTTGGAGACGCACCAACATCTTATACATTTTATGTTGTAAATAGGAGTATGATGAGGAATGGGCGAAGCGGATTCAAATGGAGAAGTTTCGTTGGCACAATTCACAGTGGATTGAAATGGTTGAAACACAACAACATGATGATGATGTTGACGACATCTATGGTGACCTTCCACCATATCTCCATGACGACGACCTGCTTCTCTATGAACCAAGTAAAAACAAGATTTAATGTTTTAAGCACAAAGCAATTTTCAGAATAACTCCAGTGAAGTTATTTTATTGAAACTGATAAAAAATTTTGACAGATTTTGATGAGGACGTTTTAATGGAGAATGGTGGACTCAAACCAGAATACATTGATGCTGAAGATTTGAGAAACGACTTAGCGGCCCATATGATACCAGCAGGGTAACCAAAAACCTACAAACATACAGCATGGTCTGATGTATGTAACACTGTTTACTTGTTCGCAGTTACCTACAGGGGTACGACCCTGATCACGACCCGAGGTTTACGATCCATGACGACGGGTTGGATATGGATGGATATTACCCAATGCAATCATACGCACGTCCGAGTTCACCCGATTTTGTAGCATATCACAACAATTACTGAATCGGATACCTTACTAGCACATGTGAACTCTGCTTGTATTATTCCGGGTTGTATTGGCATAACGCACAGCTCACTTCACTAAAACATAAATTGGGACATAGTTCTACATTTCGATCAAAGCCAATTTTCGTTGTTGTTACATGGGTCTAAAAGAAACTCTTGTGCAACAAAAGTGGGTCTACTGCGCATTTTAAACTATTATTTTGTTGTTTCTTCTAAATGTATTTGTTGTGTTGCACGTTAATTGTATTGCACTGTGAATATAAGCTCCGTTTAACACGTGAAATGCATTTACTCTTGCATGTTTCGGGCCAATTGTGTTCTCAGAACTGGATCAGGCCGTTTGCAGTTCTATTGGTCTCTTATCCATAATTTCCTGGACCCGGATACAAACGGCCTGCATCATGTCGAAGCTATGTATGGCACTTTGCAGCATCTTAAAACAAACGAGCAAATTTATATGCCAGTAAGTTGGGAAACCAATGGCAAAAAATATTGATACGTACCTGTACGCGATGTTTCGGCGGTAAAGACGGTAAACTTACACCGTTAATGGTAAACTCGGGAGTAGGGGCATTTTTACCTGCAATGTAAGAATTGCCAAATTATGACAGTGCTATTTTGTGGAAACACAATAAACAGGTATGGACACTTTTTCATGTATGCCTACCTTCAGCGGGCAAAGATTGTTTTTTTAATTCCTCGCGGAAGTGCATTCTGGAAAGATTAATATCAGTTCGTAACAGATTGAGGAACTGGCTTTCTATATTTGATACGTGTTTCCAAATTCCCGTCTAAAAACAACAAACAAGTCAAAACGTAGGCTTTCGAAAAGAAAAGGCCTTCACGTATATTTTAAGTAGTCGTTTACAATATCCACAATTAAAGCTACTTGTTTAAGCAATTACTTGAGTTGAGTTTATTTCGCTTGGTGAAAGAAAACATAGCGACACATTAGCACTAATTGGTGGGTCGAGGTTGAACGCGCTGCAGCTACATCGTCATTATAAGGCGTTATGTGGCGGGGACTCACATCGGAGGGTGAGTTTGGCGCATTATGAGAAAACACGACCTGGGACGTTGGTGGGACCAGCCGAGGGGGCCTTAGAAGCTAACCACCCGTGCTAGGGAAAGAGGGTGGGGTTCGACAGGAAAAGAAACCCTGCCAGATAGTTTCAAGCGCCGGAAGGAAGAACACAGGCGAAAATGCCTAAATGAATAATAGTGTACGCAGGACTAATGTGGAGAGAACGCTTATTTATTACGCTTACTTAACGGTAAATGAGTCATTTCACCTGGTTATGTCCGGTATGTGGTAAAAGATAACCGGGTAAACAAGTTACATGTTGCAAATTTTAAAAACAGACATCACCTTGTTTTTTGTGTCGCGTAAAAGTAAAAACCGCAGTAGGTTTAGTGAAGCCATTATTCGATCATACTCCGACAGCAAGTCCGTTTCGGAACCCAGCGGCAGAGCTATACACTTTTGGAGTAGTTTCTCAAAGTTGTTAGGCTTCAGAAAGACGTCGGATCCAACAGGCGGTTCATTCTGAAAAAAATCAATACGTTAAATTAAACAACAGGAAATTCCTAAAAAATGAACGACACGATTTCCTTTTTTTCATTATCTAAGTGTTTGACAACATCAGCGTATGGCAATGGCCCATTGGATTTCACTGGGCTGCAGCAATATCGCTTACATTTCTTAGCGAACATACTAAAGGACCGCTTAGGACTTAAACCAACGACCCTACAATATCTAATGCCCGATACCTAACCGGGTAAAGGCTGATTCACACCAGATGAACCGTACCGCAACTGTTAAACGCATCTGGTGTAAATCAGCCGCAACCGTTCGAACCATTCCGGTGTTTTAGGTAACGTTAACAACAGCTTACCTGCAAAATTTCGGAGAGCTTATCTTTGAAGTAACCAGTCATGAGTCCCACCACGCCTCCGTGCTCAACGGTGTTAATCAAATGAAAAACGAGATAAAAGCGATCGGACCAAACGAACTTGTCGACAAACCTATAAAAACACCAACAAACACTCCAAAACGTTTCAGGCTAAATCGCGCAGGTATTTCAGCAATGCGGAAAACGTACTTAGTGAGAAACTGTGCCGATCGTTGGCGTAAAGTTTTTGCGGGACATTGTGTGGCTACTGTAACTGCCGCTTCCAACAAACTTTTGGCAGGATGCTGAATGTGAACAGCCTTTGACTCTTGGATAAGGTAACTGCGTTGGAGGCTCAATGGCTCCAATCTATTGGTTGCAAACCGGCAAATAGCAAGACCTGTAATAATGAAATTGGACATGGGATTGTGGTAGATATGGTTATAGAGCTGTGCCATCTTTTTCGACTGCCCCATAGCCTAATTGGTTACCCCTCTAGCCACCCAAAAGGGGTCAAATTATTCAAATAATTTCAGAATTGGTTACAAATTATAGTTTGTCCAACATGCCATTCTGGTGTATCAATTTCTTTTTTGACACATGGGCCCCAGCAGTTACTTGACTTGCCCCCAAACATGCGTCAAATTATTAAATGATGTTTGAATTGGATGAGATTTGCACAGTTTGTCTAACATGTCATTGTGGTGTATCAAATTACTTTTTTGACCTTATTGCCCTTGCATTTACCCCACTGGCCCCCTAAAATAGGTCAATTTATTCACTTCTTAGTCCCATAACATATGTAGAGTGGGCTAGTGGTGTGCCATTCTATTTTTTTTGCATTTCTCCCTACAGAAAAAATATTTTGTAACTATTGGCCACAATGTCAAATAATGTAGTGAACATACATCATTTTAAAAAAATGTGTGAAATGGCAAAATGGTGAAACCCACCATTCCAGTAAACTTACCTTTGTGAACTTGGGTGGGATTTGTTGCTTTCAAGAACATTAAAATAGCAGGGATGCAACAAGCAAATGCAAACTTCACATTCATAACCTAAAAAAACACTATTTTTGACCAGTAAATATAAGGTTTGTACTTTTTGGTTCTCCAAAATGAAAAACTATAAACTGTAAGGACCAAAAATACTATTTAAAGCTACCTAACTGATACTTTTACCTGGGGTAGTTGATCTTGAAGACTACTATTTGCACATAAAGTGTATAACACACATGCTCGGGCATTGGTGATTTTATCAAGTTCCTCTTTAACCATTCTTCGATCATTTGGCAATAAACTTTTCCATGTTTGGTCTTGCCACAGATTCCAGGCAGGATGCAAACTCATTGCCAGAAACATAAGATTTTGTGCAGTTTTTTCTACATGCTTTTCTTCTAAAATTTATCCATTTTGTTAAATGTAAAAAGTATTTTTATGTGGCATTTTGGTCCTTCACCTTCAATTGCTTTGTTGCTTTCATCCTCTTCTTTGTGGATTATGTTAAGCACCGAGATTCTCTCCATCAATCCACACACAAACTAAAATAGTTATTTTATTGGTAAGGTTCTTTGAGGAACAAACATATGCCTAGCTGGTAATTAGTGCAGCTAGCTTATACTGTGAGGTTGGTGCTGTAATGACTCTTGTTAAAGAGATTGTTATTGTCACTGGTCTATAAAAAAGTTAAGAAGTCTTTAGAAATTAACTGACCAACATGGCTTCTTCTTTTACTGCTTTTAAATGAGTTGCATGAATAATGTTTTTAGAAAACTGGTTCCTGACAATGTCGAGTGTAGACCTGGCAAGATCTATACATTTTTCAATGTACCTGTTTAAATAAATTTATTAGTGTTGGTTATGTTAGCATTTTTGTATATTTGTTATTTACCTCGCAATTTTAAGTTCTTCTAAAAGTTCCTTTTGATCATCAAGTGGATCAAATTGTTCATATGTTGGAACATTTAAGCTTTCACAGTAATAAACAAGTGATGAGAAAACCATGTTTAGATTATAACAATGGTTATTTTTGTCTGAATGCATTAAAGTGTCCATAACTGCAAAAAATGAATTATAAATACCTAATTTTATAAAATTGTTATCATCACAAAAACTGACCTATTTTTAGTGGTGGCAATAGCATTTCTACTATATCTAAAATTATCATAGGATCAAACTGTTCCAGGATTCCCAAAATAAGTTCTTTAGGATTGGAAGTTTTGGCAACATGATTAAAAACATCTTGAAACACTTGCATGTTTTGCTTGTCAACAGTACTTGTTTTCAAATGATTTACTAAAGTTGACAAAATATCCCAGCCATTTTCAGAAACCTAAAAATATTTACTATCAGGTTTTGCCCAAATGAATTAATCTACATGTTCTTACCCTGTCCTGATTTTTTTCTGAAATGCAAAATTCCCACAAAGCTGTATAGTTGCTTTCATCTAGTAAACCATGTAAAGTTTGCACCACAGTTTTGCTTTGGTCAGACATTATATATTTTTAAGATACCCTACAAACAACCTACACAATAAAATATCACATTACCATAGATCAGAAAAAAACATTGGCACTGTCTGCAGTATACACATTCAAAGCGAAAATTTTACATTCACACAATCAATCTTGAATCCACAAAAAACTTCTTTCACGATTTTCACCCATATATTGCACCACAAAATATGTAAAAACAAAAAATTTAATCTCCCATTGACAGGTAGGAAAATGCTGCAGCAAGCAGTGCAACACCAGCGGCAAGCATTCCACCTGAAAAACATCATAGCAATCAACCTCTGCTTTTATTGATTTTGTGATCACTTTACTTAAATAACCCTTATTTAATAAATTCTCAACTTAAATATTTAAACTTATGTGGCAAGCTATTACTTCAATGACAAAATACATCAGTAATCTATACTGAACAGCAAATCTTGGAATTTTAAAGTAAAATGTAAAGTCTCACCCATTATACCTATATTTTATGCACCTAGCTAGTCACATGCTGTAATATTAATAAACAAGTAACTCAAGGTAATTACGGATTGGAAACTGAGATTGTTCCTTCACTTCACTCTTATTTTTGTCCTCCAGGTCATCAACCAGTTCTTCTGATATTGTGTCTCGTTTTGTTACCTGGGCTGTCAACTCTACTTGCTTAAATTCCTCCAATGCAATATTAAGTTCATTTACACTTATTGCCTCATCAAATGTTTCCTAAACGATAGGGATTATTTTAATATTGTTTTCTGAATGAAAAAAAGTTGTTAGAGAAATTTACCTGTATTCGTGAAACACAATCTTCCAGTGGTTCATCTTGAAATAAATATTCGCAAAATTGAAATTCATCAATGGTCTGTTTGGGAAAGCCTATTCGTTTTGGAAACATTAGGTCTGTGAAACACAACAAATTTCCATTTACATGAAACACAAATTCGAAAGTAAACAACCAAAAAAGCAATTTACACTTCTGGGAGGTTAGATCCTGATCTTGATCTTTCAACTCTTCACAAACTAAGGAGCATCGATGAAACACAGATCGAATAAGTTCAAACTTAAGCTCCTAAACATTAGATGATATGGTAGGTTTTTAAAAATTAAAACCTTCATAGACGTAACATTGGCAGCCCACCTCAATAGCTTCAGATACAGGTGTCTTTAAAGGCACATATGCACAAGTGTAAAATGATCCACAAAACTTTATACCAAGACCTGTTTTTGAACAATCAATTTCAGTTTGTACTGACTCTCCATCCTGTAAAGTCATAGTGATAAAACAAAGCCTCTGCACAGTTGTTGCATTAGTTGACTTACATCATTATGGAGAAAAAACTCGCATGAAAATGTTTTGCCCCACTTGGCAAGTGTGCCCTGTTTGTGTTTTTGCTTGTGGCCCTTACCACCCTTTACTATTGTCTCGGGATCCAAAATGTCACTCTTACTCATGCTTGTACCGTTTAAAGTGACAGTGCTGTTCCTAATTTCATCACAGAAGGGTTGTACTATAGCCTGAAACATAAGGATTAAATGGAAGCAAGGCATTAAATTATGTTGCAATATACTAACCTGTAAGCGTTGTTCATTTGTACCAGACAATTGGTAAGTTGGAATGGTAATGTCAATATCAACATGAGAACTAAGAAATGACCATCTTGTGCATGGTTGCTGGTACTTTAAGTCTGCTGGTTTGGCAGAGCTCTATAAATTGTAGAGATTTTTACAGTTTGTAGTGTTTTTAAATCACATAGGAGTTAGTACTCACAACACGATCCAGCATATCAAACTGTTTGGAGAAAATTGACCTTCCAGATGTTATGTCATAGTGAATAACAGTCCAAAGTCTTGGACCTTCACATGTGGAAAACTTGTATGAACATGATCGGTCAATAAAGTTGTAAGTGCAGTACAAGGCCTACATGGGTTCAGTTAAGTTTCATTTTAATTTTACATTAAACTGTGATAACTGGAGGTTTGTTAGGCTCACCTGCCTTAATGATGATTGAATTGTTTTGTCCGAGTTTGGAGCAGCAACAGCAAACAAACCAATGACAGAAATTCCACCTGGCAAGATATGGCTTACCTCAACAGCATGCCCAGCAACCCAGTTATCTTCAATCTGCATAGCAACAATACTGTTGCCCACCAAGATCCAAATATTAGCAAACATATTTCTGGTACCTGAAACGCTTTTGTACTTGTTTCTGTTTTTGCTGGGCATTTTACAAATTTAATAATGTAGTCTTTGGCACTGGTTGTCTGCAATGGATGAATGTAAACTATTTAAAACTGAAATTTTATAAACACATTTTGCCTCACCTTTCCCAAAATTAAACCAACAACTGGCTCTTGTTTTTCACTCCATGTCTTTATTGATGCGGCACAAGTCTCCTCAACAACAATAATTTTAACCATTTTGACAAAACATTTAAAGATACAATTTCTAAAACAAAACAATTACAACATAACACACTGATCATAAATAAAGCAACAATTTTAAATTAAATAAAGAGTGCTAATTGCAATTTGTATGCATCATTAAAATGTTGAAACTAATAATGTTTTAAACAGTAATATCAAGTGCAAATGGACTGCCTGCTGATGAAAATAAACTGATTTGCATTTAAACATATCATTTCTGTGTATAAAACCAAAAAAGCACAATGTACATACAAAGTAACTGAAAACAAATATTTTGCATATTTAAAACAATGTAATGTGTGTTTTGAGGTTAAAAAATACATGATTTAAGTTCTTGTGTAAAACAACAAAATGAGGAATACATACATATAAATCACCAATGTGTTATAGAGTATCTTTATGGAAAAGCACAGATTATAGGGAACAGTAAACACATGCAAAAATGTGAAAGCACAAACTTTTATAATAGTGCAGTATATACCTTTATAAAAACCTATAAAAATGCACAAAAAAAACATTTTTCCAAATACTCAATATTAAATTCTTTTTTAAACTGTTTCAGATGATTTGAAGTCCACAAACCATAAACCACACCAATCACAAGAGGGAACTACTTTGTAAAAACTCAAAACTGGCCTCATGGAACATTGTTCAAGGGCAAAGCAATAGGAATAGCAAACACAAGCCCTGTATGATCCAAAAGCAATTAAAATGTGCCTATAAACAAAAGATTAAAGATCTTAATCACTAACAAAAATATACACATCAAGTGGGTTTTGAGAAATTTTCGGTCCGAAAGAAAACATTAAGGTAAACATTAAACCAATAATGACTCTTTTGTCCTGAAATTGCCTGAAAATTTATTAAACAAAAAGTAATGCTAGCATATTCTCACCAAAATCCATGTAAGTACGGAAAGTTGATATCCAACCAAAACTGGCACAGAAATCGATCTAGCAACCAACAAATCAGTGCAGCGATCCATAAATATAACCCAGAATATGAAATGGACTGAAAATCTTCATTGTGTCTTAGCCTTGTAATTGTGTTTAAATGTAATGAGGACATAACTTGTAACACAGCTACAGTTTAACAGTAACACATTTAATTACAATATTTTTTTACAAATGCAAATATCTATAATATACTACACTACTTACATTCTGGTTTGGGTAACAAGTACATATATGGCTGGTATCACAAATGCAAATAGAAACCAATGGTTGATTTCTGGTTTGATGAAAGATAATATGGTAGCTGTATAAGCAATTACCAGTATTGTCCACTGATAAACACCTCTAAAACACATTTGGTTAGGGCACCATAAAATCGCAGTTTCAACAAAAATGAAAGGCATACCTGTTAGCACTGCAGCGCTTATGTAGATAAGTGTTCGGCAGCCACAATGCAGCAACAGAACAACATATCCACAAAATCCCCATTTCATCTACAAACTGTCCAAACAAACTTAAGGTTGCATGAAAATAAACTGATCCCAAACCTACACATTGCAAATAAACAATAATACAATTAAATGTAATAGTTTGGTCTAAAAACATTTAGGGCATAAAATTAACTACCTGTGATTAAGAGTAGTAACCAGATGACATTTACACATCTGCAGTTTTGGACTTTTACTGAATAATCTTTGTAGAGATACATAAGATAAATGGGAAGAATAACCAATGGCAAATTGCTGACCTTTAAAATACAAACATCATAAGTGACAGTCAAGGTACAATCAACATTACACAAAAAATAAACCTAATTTAAAAACTCACTATCCGCTGGCTACTAGTTTTGGAGAATTTATTGAAATTTATCGCAGTGTTATATGCACCTTTGGCATACTTTCAAATTAAAATCAGTTTTACCTAAAATCAGTAAAAAATCTTAGTCTAAACCACAGTTGGATCAATTACAATTATTAATTGAGCTGAATGTAATTAATTACTATTTTTGAGGCAATTGTAATTGTAATTCAAACTTTTTAAGTTTGTGTAATTTGCGGTATTACTTCTCAAATTACTTTTTTGCAAGATACCTTTGCTACAGATTTTATGCATCATTTTGGAAGCATGACTATACATTTTAGAAATATCGACTTGATTGTTATCATTGTGTAAAAAATAGTGTGTTGAAATCGAAAATTTGTGATAATCATAATTTGTAATTAATTACAAGTCTCAGAATAATTGTAATTCATATTTCTAAGGACAGAGTAGTTGTAATTGTAATTTAACTAAAATCATGTAATTGATCTAACTCTGGTGTAAACCATTGGCTTAAAAGTTTCAATTAAATGATGATTAAGAAGGTTAATGCACTAAACGTGATAATTATCACCACACACTACTTACAGTGTTCCAAAATTCTGCAACATATTCTGTGTAGTAGTAATTTGGTTCACACCAATCAATTTTAGATGACAAGGGTTTGAATATTTGATCAGTCAATCTCATTTTGCATTGTTTTGGCAAGATGCTACAGAACTATCCACATTCTTGTTCCAGCAATAACAGATATGCCATTTAATCTTGGTCTACTTCCTAACTCAGCACATCCATTAACACTCCGGTAACTGGCAGACTTTTATAAAAACAAACTTTTAAAAAGTGACATGTTTACAAATATAAGAGTGAAGAAAGTAGAATGTTATATCTACACAGATTTCCAGTGTCAAAGTTGGGAGTTTTAAATAAATACAACGTGTTAATACTGTCGCATGTATTAACGACAATATTACTTTTCTATTAGTAACACCGAACACAAGACACTAATTCAAATAATGACTTGATTAAAAACATAATGGTCACAGAGTTTGTATCTATTAAATATAGTGTTATGAAAGCATAGTACAAGGTTATTTACTCTCTGGCAGTTATATTTTTCTTTATCACTCTCTTTATCTTTAGAAAATCTGCCGCACATAAATAATAATAAAAATCCGTTGCATTGTTAAACACGTGATAAAACGAAAAATTAACGCATGATTTACGTTGTTCATGCATGATTTCAATTCCCGGTTCGCCGCCATCAACTTTGTTTGTGATTGGTTAATTTGTTTACGTGATTGGAAGGTGCTGTTGAGCTAAAAAAATATAACACAAAAACTTCTTATGTTTTTTTCTTTTATGCAACAACAGAGGTAGAATTTGTAAAGCGGCCCTTAAAAGTCGGAAGCTGGCGATTCGTTCTGACAGTAATAAACGATTTCTCTGTTAAATTTGCTTTTTTAATTAGTGCAGAAGAAACAAACAAAAGACAAAGCCCATCCTCAGCGTATCGGAGAATGTATATTATTAGCAATTTAGCATATCATTGTACAACGAACAGCAGACCACCTAGGCACGAGGCACCTACAGGCTACATAAACATAAAGCCAACATAAATATCTAAGTTAGACTGCATCTTGCCAAACACATGGTGTATTTATTGACAGCAGAAAAATGTTTTTGATATAATTTCTTTTTAGCTTGGTCCACAAGAAATTTACCATTTGGTACCATGTTGCATGATTTGATATTTGCCCTGTGTGGAAATCCTGGTAATATTTTCAAGGAAATGTCAATGGGAAAGATAGAAGTTATTCCAGGACTTCCACATATTTCCCCAAGTGAAGAAACTGCTCTAAATCGATTACTCCATTTGGCAACCAGATTTCTGTATTTCCAAAGGTTCATTGATTCCCATATGGCCACTATTTATGCTCCTGGAAATGACTCTGGTGCAGTTCATGATCTTAAACCTGGGTGCTATATCAAAGCATTTTGTGTTGGCTTGGAAAATGTTTTGTCTGAATACAGGCAAACACTTTTAAGCATTGAAAAGGAGATTCTTAAGGACAACCATCTGTCTCTTATGTTCATTCACCATGAAACAGACTCCTATCACATATTGTTTGATGCTTTGTATGATGTTATCTTGACCATAAAATCTCGAAGAAGCCACGGATGCCAAATACTGGATGTGTTGTACCGTGCCGCCAGATCTGGAAATTCAAAAATTCGGGATTGTATACTGGTAATATTGCAACATTGTCATGTGGTTATGTACAAACAGTTATCTGCTTGGCTTCTACATGGACTGTTGATTGACAGGCACAAGGAGTTTTTTATCATGGACATTGCAGAGGAGTATGAGAGTGAAAAAGATAGGAGCGAAAACAAAGACTGTGAATCAGTTTCTGACGGAACCAGGGACCAGTTTGCAGTTCGGCTTAATTTTCTGCCGTTTTACATACCAAACAGGGTAGCAAGTGTTATTTGCTTTGTTGGTTCATCACTGCATCTTTTTGAGTCTGACCATAAGGGAGAGCTGACAGAATCCAATACGCAGCTTGTTGAACTTAAGTCAGAGGACATCTTTCTAAAGCTAGAAGGCATTCTACAAGAAAAGGAGAAAGAGTTTCTGGCCGACTTACAGGCATTGCAGCTTGCTAAGGAATTTGTTATTGAAGACTTTGAACTTTGTGTTGACAAGATTAGATGTGTTGTTGCTAAAGAGTTATGGCTGTTGTGTGTGGAAAGGGCTCAGTTAATATCACATCTATACATGTTAAAAGATTTTTACTTGCTTGGCCGTGGTGAACTTTTTCTGGTCTTTATTGAAGAGGCTGGCCCACTTCTAAAAAGCCCTCCATCTCGGGTGACAGAGCATGATGTGAAACTTGCATTCATGAGAGCTGCAGCAAAAGTCCAAATGGAAGATGAACTTCCATTTCAACTCTTTCAGCTCACGGTCAAACCAAATGCTTCATCTGATACACATACTCCTTTTGTGAATATTAACACAGTGGATGATGGGTGGGCTCGTCTTGGCATGTCTTTCAAAGTAAAGTGGCCCCTACACACAATATTCAAACCTTCCTTGCTGGAGAAATACAATCAGTTGTTCAAGTTTCTGTTGAGAGTGCGCCGCACACAGTCTTCATTGCAAAAGATTTGGTCAATTCAGATGAGGATGCAGCAGGATGCAGACCGTGATTGTGATGTTAACTCACCAAGGTCTAGTTGTGCAGCAGACCGGTTGCAATGGCAGTGTAGAAACCACATGCAGATCTTTATTGACAACTTGCAATATTACCTGCAAGCTGATGTGCTTGAGTCACATTTTACACATATGCTAGAGAAAATTCACAACACCAGTGACTCCCAAAGGGACTTTGAATCCATCATCACTGCTCATGACAACTTTCTTAACTCCCTGTTAGCACAATGCTTTATATTGTCAAACACTGTATGTATTAGCTTGATTGAAATTCTTGACATATGTCAACAATTCTGTGATGTTGTTCTAACATCATCCCTGCTCATTTCAAAAACTGAGTTAAATGTGCAGGTTGCAAAATTATGGGACTTGTATTCCAAGAAAGCTCGAGTTTTCTTTCAAGTGCTAAGTGGTGTCTGTACTCATCAGTGCAACTCGCACATCGCTCAATTAACCCTGCGGTTAGATTATAACCGATATTATTCCTCGTTGATTCGAAAAAGCAATGAAAAGTGTGTTGTGTCTTTGTAGTAATCTTTGTAGTTTTTTGTTGTTAGCATTTGGTATTTTTGTGATAAAGCTTATGTATTTTTGTAGGAAATAGGTTGTGAATAATTTGCTCTTTGCTACAGTGAAAAAGATGCCTTCTGATCAGGAGCTTATCATAGTAAGACTAAATATTTCTGACCTACTTAAAGTATATTTGAAAACACAACTCTTGACCTAAATCAGTAATATTAGTAACCCAAACATTATTGATCTAGATTCATATGCCTATGGTCATTTTTACTTACTTGATGTCTACTTTTTAATTAACAATACAGGAAGAAAATGATCTCCCCTATGAAGAGGAAATTTTACGCAATCCATATTCCGTAAAATGTTGGCTAAGATATGTTGAACACAAAGAAGGCTCTCCAGCTAAACAGGTTTGACTTGATTGTTTTGTTTTTCACCATGTTAAAAAAATTGTACATTAAAATTATTTAAAAAAACTTTTAGGTTAATATGGTATTTGAGCGAGCCCTGAAGGAACTTCCAGGCAGTTACAAATTGTGGTACAACTATCTTCGTTTACGGCGCAACCAAGTAAAGGGACAATGCATAAGCAACCCACTGTTTGAAGATGTCAACAATGCTCATGAGCGTGCACTTGTTTTTATGCACAAGGTGGGAACATACATATTTTGTTTGTACAAATAATAGTGTGCTTGCAAAAATCATAAAAATATGGCAAAATTTGGGGAATTGAAAAACTGTAGTGCTGGGCTACTCAACTGGCAAACCGTGGTCCACATCTGGACAAGTGTTTAATGTGGAGCTCAACGGTCTTGTGATTTTGGCTACATATGTTGCATATGTATATTTTAGTTGCAATTATGTATGTCGTTCTGCCAAACATTAATTGAAGACTTGGTTTTGAAACAACTAGTGTGACATAGTCATGTAATCACAACCATTAGATTGGATTTGGTTGTTTTAATGTGGTTAACCTATTATGCACAGATGCCCAGAATCTGGATTGACTATTGCAAATTTCTTGTTGGACAAAGAAAGATTACCAGAACGAGGAGAACCTTCGACCGAGCCCTGCGTGCATTACCGATCACCCAACATTACAGAATCTGGCCGTTGTATATTAGCTTTGTCAAACAATATCCCGTGCATGAAACTGCTGTCCGTGTGTTCAGACGAATGTTAAAAGTAAGACATTTAAAGTAGTATAATCGTTCCGTGAGAAAATATTTGCCAAATTTAAAAAACTCGAATGACTGTCTATCTTGTTTTTGTTTTTTTCCTGGAGATTTACACGTTTTTGAAAACTCAATCATAATTGTGCATCATATAAAAAGGAGTGTATTTTATTTTTTTGTAAACTGGTGGGTCCCCGCGACTTTAAAACTCCTTACCTATAGAGCCAAGTCGCTTGGGAATAACTATTTTAGCCACATGACGTAACATATTTGTAAGGTGTAATTTTGTTCTTGCAGTTGCTTCCGGAAAACGCAGAAGACTACATCGACTATTTAATTACCATTGACCGTCTTGATGAGGCCTGTCAAAAGCTTGCGGACATTGTGAACGATGAAAACTTTATTTCCAAGGTAAGTGCTTCTCTCCATCCAACGGCAACTTATAGGTCGTGAAACAAAATATTACAATACTAATTTTCTCAGAGAGGAAAATCAAATCACGCACTTTGGCATCAACTGTGCACGTTAATTTCCAAAAATCCGGACAAGGTTCATTCTTTAAACGTTGAGGCAATCATCCGTGGTGGATTGAAACGCTTTACTGACCAGCTTGGCCAACTCTGGTGCTCACTCGCCGATTATTTTACCAGAAGTGGATTGTTTGAACGGGNTCTTCGTCGGCCTTTCCTTTCCGTTTTAAAATGCCAAATTCCCACACAGACTTCCGCAAACTTCTGGGAAGCATGGAAAAAGTTTGAGATCTCGCACGGAAATGAAGACACGGTTCGAGAAATGTTGCGAATCAAAAGAAGTGTCCAGGCCACCTATAATACCAAGGTAACAAAACGCTACTTAATATTTAAACGCTACTTAACGTAAAAATGTCTTTATTCATATAGGTCAACTACATGTCTGCACAGATGTTGGCATCTGCAAGTGGATTGACAGGTACAAATTGTGGCAACTTCGTTTGTTGAGTAGTAGCCTAAACCACGATGATCTGTAAATAAACTTTGCCTTTTTGAAATTAAATTACATTTGATTGCAACAGGGACTGCATCGGACTTGGCTCCGGGCAACGAAAACGACGGAATGAAACTGCTGGAACAGAAGGCCGCTGCACGAGCACATATGGACGACGCAAAACCTAAACAAAATATCATGTTTGTGAGGTAAAACAACTAGTTTGTTTTGAAAACAATTGTGCTACTTTATTGCAATGTTGCATAAATACCTAAATTTGAAATATGATTCATGGCAGAAGTGACAAAAAACCTGAAGACATCACTGAAATTAGTCAGGTCCAAAATCCCGATGAAATAACCATTGACGATGAAAGCGACGAAGAGGAAGGAGGTAACAATTTTAAGATTTGAAATAATATGCTTTTATAAATGTTAAAATAATAAATGCTTTTAGCTGCTCCAGTCATTCAAGAGAAAGTGATCCCTGACGAGGTTTTCGGTGGGATGAAGCCAGAAACTGAATGATCAATTTACTTCCCACCTACCTTTTTGCAATAAAACACCTTTCTGCATACTTACAGTTACTTTTTTGCGGAACTAAACTATAGTTTAAAACTCTGTTTGGGGGTTTTATCTGTTTTGCTTCCCAAAGGACAGAGGCAATTAGGTCTGGGTAGCCCTTTAAAAAAAGTGAAAACAGTTTTTTCGCCTTAGTCCCTTTTACGAAAGGGCGCAATAATTAGCTCTTCAAATCCGACAGCACAAGACCAATAATGTTCACAAGACACTTAGGTAGTCAACTCAAGAGTTTATGCATCTACAAACCTTCCTCAAGTGAAACTGCAAAATAACATACGTCTGCGTACCTTAAATGAAGCAGATGTTATTTAATTGTGCACATGTATCTGAAACTAAAATCAAGTTAATTTTCTATTTCTCGTGCCTTTGCCAATTACTTGACAAAACATTATTTGTAAATTTAGTCCCCTTTAAATTTTTAAAATATTTAGCGGTTACCATCCACGTGCGTTGATTCCGTTACTTTTACTCGAGCAGTTCTTTTCGATATTTCGCTGTCACATCTGAACACATCGAGGACTTCGTTTGTCAAGATTACAAAATAATCATGTCTGACGCCGAAGGAGATGCTGTTCCAGCCCAAGTTGAACCAACCGGTCCAATGGATTTAAATACCGCACTTCAAGAAGTGCTAAAAACCTCGGTTATTTACGATGGTCTTGCGCGTGGCCTTAACGAAGCTGCTCGAGCCTTGGACAAGCGCCAAGCACATCTTTGCGTACTTGCTAATAACTGCGACGAACCAAGTTACGTAAAATTGATCGAAGCTTTGTGCAACGAGCATCAAATTGCTTTGATTAAGGTAGATGACAACAAGAAATTGGGCGAGTGGGCTGGTCTCTGCAAAATTGACCAGGAGGGCAAGCCAAGAAAAGTGGTTGGCTGCAGTTGCGTTGTTGTGCGTGATTATGGCAAAGAGAGTCAGGCACATGACGTTCTTGCAGAGCACATGAAAAAGCTTGGAGTCTGTGCCTAAATTCACTTGATTTCCACCGAAATAAATCAAGCCACAAACTAATTGTGTTGTGATTGTTATGTAGTGGAATGAGAGTAGATAAAATCAGTTGTGGTTTCCAAAAAAGGATAACATCAGCTAAAAAGCATGTGAGTTTTTGTTAAAAGTTTGTGCAAAAAGGTGTTCATTTTCAATTGCAGAATTTCAAACTTGGTCAGAAATCAGAATCTTTAGGTGTGTCTTTACTACAGCCTAAAGGGTGTGAATCTAGACATTTAGGTGATTAACTGCTTTTTGCTCCTAATATGAATTTTTATTAAACATTTGGTTTGTGCGAGGACTTCTAATAACTGCATGTACCATGTGTTTGAAAAATAACGTCCGATGTTAAGCAACAAAACTATGGTGCTGTGTTCCAAATTCATCCATTTCTTCTTAAAAAACAAATTTCTGCAGTTAAGACATATTTTTCTTTGTAGATGCAGGATATTTATGTCAATAGTTGTTTGTAATGATTGAGTAACATGGGGACAGTTGACAAACAAATGCAACAGGAGTTTCAAAAGTCACTTGAAGAGCTACAGAAGAATCAAAAAGATATACAAAAGTGTGTGGAAGCTCGTGAAAAGTTGGAAACTCAGTTGAATGAGAACAAAGTGGTCAAAGACGAACTTGATTTGCTGGAGGTATTGATAACTTGAAGTGTTTTGAGTTCTATATGTTTACATGCCTTGTCTTACTTTGCAGCCATCGTCAAATGTGTTTAAGCTTACAGGACCAGTTTTGGTGAAGCAAGACATTGAAGAGGCAAAGGACACTGTTGCAAAGCGTATTGAATACATTAACGGAGAAGTCAAACGCCAGGAAAACAGTATTGCTGAAATTGAGAAGGAACAAGAAAAACATCGACAAAGTCTTCAAAAATTGCAAAGCAAACTAACTCCACCCACACCTAGTGCATAAGTTGTAGCTCGTGTAAAAAAGCAATGAAGCAAATTGATTACAAGTTGATTGAGAGTTTTATTTTGACACACCCTTCACAACTATTTCAAACAGTCTTAGAAGATGTGCAAGAGAAATTTAGGCACCTAACATCAAAAGATGCATTACTGAGCATATGCTTAACTCATCATCAGAACCATGTAAAGAAACATTTTTCTGTAAGTTTGTCATTTTAATACTGTTTATCAAAATGTATATTTACACAAATATTATTGCCATTTTTCTAATGTGGTGCTTATCAATTTGTAGAGCAGAAGCAGTGAGGAAATGGTTGAAAAATATTTTGAGGTGTACACAGAGAAAGTCAAGACTGAACCGATCAGTGGTAAATTTTTATTTAAAACTTGATAAATAACAAAATAAGAGAAGATTACACTGTTTTGTAGATTCAGCACAAAGTTCAGTGATGCTTGGTTTGTCAAATCAGTTTGACGTACCACCTGCTTTAATGGCTCGACTGATTCTCAAAAAGAAACTTTCTGATGACTTTAATACTGCTTCAAATATTCACATTAAAGAAGGTTTGATCACTTTGTTACAGTCCACAAAAAAGATGCAAACTTTTTGGACTTTTGCAGAAGTTTCAAAGTTAATGAAAAATCCCCACCTTATTGACGATAAAAGGTTGTCTTTCGAAGTGTCGCAGTGCCTAATATTTGATGCTGGTTATGGACCAATAACAGACACAATTCGTCACTTGGTTGGAATAGAATTTGAAGATGTTCTTGTCCAACATGTTAAGCAGTTGGACATTCCATACCAGGTGTGCAAAAATCATAATATGCTGCTAAATTGTCTAATTTTATCATAAAATGTCGTTAGGATGAAACTGAACTCAGGAGGTTGGGGTTCGATAAAACACCAGACATTAAACTGGAGATACCAATTGCTGTGAATGGTCAATCTGTATGTTGGATTGAAAGTAAGGCCTCCTTTGGCACACCTGGCTCACACAAGCAATATCTCCGAGATCAATACTATAGTTACCTTAACAGGTTGGAGAAAGATACGACTGAATATCTTGAATCAGTTTTTTACATGTTGATATGTGGCTTTAAAGGTTCGGACCAGGATTAGTTATTTACTGGTTTGGATTTGTGGAGGAACTATCTTTTGACTTGATCCAAAAAGGAATTTTGATAATGGATCAGTTTCCACCGGAATCCTCAATTACTAAATTTAGCAGTGCTAAACTTTCTGATGGTGTGTTTTAAGTGTATTCTTGTGTTGTACTTGTAATAATAAAGTTTGTTACATGCTTGCACTTTTTACCATGGTTATTTATTGTATAACCTTCCTTGGGGCAGAATCAAAATGTTCCATACCATAGGGGTCAAAACCACTGCTTGAGAATAGCCACAAACTAGTGTACATATTATTTAATTTTGAACCTATTCAACAAGTAAAGCCAGAAAACATTTATCTGAACCTCACCCAAAATTAGTATGAGTGCGGATTTGATATCATTCAATCTTATTACTGCATATAAACACAACAAAAGAAAGTTTTGCAA